>JBCJKH010015280.1:0-24998 GCA_039877255.1 Loriculus beryllinus | reverse complement strand
TGTTTTGCATATGGCAGCATCTGTCATCTGAAGACTTCCTTGCAGGTGTACTCATTGACATTAAAGTAGCAGTTGATACCATTCTAATTTGTCAGTATACTGATCTTAGGCTATGTTGTATTTATATTTAACTACCTTCTTTACCACTGATTGGCTCACCTGCTTACCTGCACATTACTCTATTGATCTCTCTTCTTACCTTGCATCTTGTACTCTTGTATTTGAGTCAATTTATTCCAAGGACACAGAGTACTTTTCAAGTAATTTAAAAACACAGCAGGAAGATTATATCCATATGATAGTTTCATCATCGATTTTTGTAAAAGGACTGTTGTGGTTTAACCCCAGCCAGCAACTAAACATCACACAGCCACTCACTCACTTCCCCCTGGAGGGGTGGGGAGGAGAATCAAAAGGGTAAAAGCAAGAAAACTCATGGGTAAAGACAATTTAACGGGTGAAGCAAGAGCTGTGCACAGAAGCAAAGTGAAGCAAGGGATTCAATCACCACTTCCCATCAGCAGGCAGACATTCAGCCATCCCAACATCCCCTCTTTCCTTCTTCCCTCAGCTTTGTATGTTCAGAATGACATTATGTGTCTGAGATGTCACTTGAGTCACTTGGGGTCATCTGTCCCATCCGTGTTCTCTCCCAGCTCCTTTCGCACCCCCAGCCAGCTCACTGATGGAGTTGTGTGAGGGGCAGAAAAGGCCTTAAATCTGTGTAAGCACTGTTCAGCACTAACTAAAGCATTCCTGTATTATAAGCACGGTTTTCAGCACAAATCCAAAACATAGCTGCATACCACCTACTATGAAGAAAATTAACACGATCCCAACCGAACCCAGCACAAATTTTGGGTGGTATGCTATTAAAATTAGCTGCAGGTAGAGATGTACTTGAAGAGATGAGCTTTACAGTTAGAGAAGCAATAAACAGTTTTTGTCATCTGTTTCTAAAAGCATGTCTGGGTAGGGTTGGGTTTTCTTAGTTTGTTTCTTTTTGGTTTTGTTTTTCCAAAAAAAAGAACAACAAATGAATCTGAGAATCGTTTTTGAGTACTCTTCTGGGGATATGGCAGAATGGCTAAATTTTCCAGGTCTGTGGGCTTGAATCGTGTAGTCAGTCTGTTTTGTGGTATGTCAAAAGAGGTCAAAACCCACATCCGTATGAAATTAGAAGTTTCTCTTTATGGTGCATTACCTTTACATTCAGATTTCAGAGGGCTTATATGGAAGCTATGCTCAGCCTTTGATTTACTGTATAGTAGTTCTCATGTACTTTCAGTGCTGTGCAACTCCATCGGTATCATTCTCACTTGTAATATCATTTCTTCAAAAGTTTGCTTTTCTGTGTCATGGTAACTCGTCACACTGTTTTGCACCTTGTTCAGTCATCCAGCCATTGTTCAACATGGCAAAGTTGAATGATTTCCTCCAAAGCAGTTGAAAATTAATGGAAATGGAGAGCTTTTGCTATCTATGTGAGGTAGGGGGTACATTGGTGCAAGATTGATGATACTGTTTGTAAATTTGGAAATAGTTCTCCAGCAAGCCTGTCTGCATTGCACCTGGAGGCAAGAGGAGGAAAAATGCTTTTTAATTAGATTATTTAATTTGCGGGCACAAGTAACATGTGCAGAAATAATTTACAACTCCAATTCTTGTGATGCTACTGGAAAAGTTTTGTTGTAAAAGCTACTGCTAAGTTTCTGGGAAGTAACTAAAGTTTTTGTCTTCTAATTGCCTTCCTGTGAAATTAAGGCCTGTAAGACCTCTCATGTCTTGGGATGTCTTATTAGCCAAAGCATAATACTTTAATTGTTTCCTTATCCTTCTTCCCTAGTTTTAATTTTCCTCCTTTTTTTTTTTTTTTCCTCTCTCTTGCCATGTTCCAAATAGGTAAGCTCTGTCTGAGTTTCCCAGGATGAGTGTGGGGTTCTTCTATACGAACTAGTAATCAGGTACTTCATAACTCTTGGAAGTAGCTTTTTATTAGAAGTGTATGCTCTCCTTGCATGCATATGCAGAACTGGGAAACAGATCACCTTAAAGCAGGGAGTGGCTGCAGCCACAATGTGACTAATTTTGGTTATTGTTAAAGAGTTTATTTTGTCTCCATATAATTGTGAATTATAATGTTAGTTGAAAATAAGGACTGCTGTTAGTACAACTTCAATTATTCTTTCTTTTCCTGCCTAACTTTGCTTAAAGTAGTCTGAAGCCAGTTCTGTTTAGCAGCTTCCTTTCTCTTGTTATTCGTGAGCATGGGTGAAATGACCTTGCAAATCTGGCATTCCAACAAGTAGGTGTAATGGTCTTGTCTGCTTAGTAAAGCCAGAATCTCCAGTCAAAGTTCATTTTGAGCCAACAGAGTTACATCGGCACAAACTAGCAGAAGATAAATAGCACTTTCTTTTACTAACTCTTTCCTCACCAGTTCTGGGTGACAGAAGAAAGTCTTTCCAGAGCTCTACAATAACTGGTTGTCCACTGTCATAACAAAAGATTGCTAGTATAGAACTTTATTTTTTTTTGTAAAAAAGCTCTTATCAGGAAATGCAAAGTAGCAGAGAGACCTTCCCCACTCTCTTTCCAAATGCACATTATATCCAAGATCTACTAAGGTGATAGGAAAAACAGTACCCAGGTACTTTCTTGTAAAATATACCTATTCTATAGATAACTTCTGAAAATCATTGTCTTAGGGAAGGCAAACATTAATTTATTGTCTATTTGATTAGTTAATATTCTCTTTCAGAATGTTTCATGTTTGTCTTATGTTTGTGGAGCCCATTTATGACTGCTTCAGCTGATGGAACTGTTCTTGGTACACATCCTGTGGAATACAGTAAAGAGCACTGCAGCACTGCATGCAGATTATCCATGTTGTTTATATTTTGGCACATTATCTACTTTGCACTAAAATGCTGACAAGTCTTGTTTGTCTTATTCCTCTGATATTTTATATTGGTGAAAGGATCTTTGAGAAAATGAATGCCAACTTTTCCATTGGCTGAGAAGCTTTCTGCTATATTTCCTGTTTTGTACAAAGACATAGCTGTGTGTCTGAGAGCTGCTGTGCTCTCACAGTGCTTCTGATGAGTTTGCTTCCAGCATTCCTGTTAAGAGCCATCCGTGGAAGTCAAGTGTAAGGTATGTTAGTCAATTCTTAATTTCTGCTGTGTGGGTTTAATGGTAAAGCACTTTGCTTGGCAACATTACCTGTGCTTTCCCCTTTTCCAGTAGTGGGACTGTGCCTTGCAAAACACCCAGAAACAGACACTTTTAAAGTCCAAGCTTTCTGTGGTGTGGTTTTTGCTATTGGATTTCTCCCATCACCATACTTTCAGTACCTTCACTTTGGAGGTACAGTCACCATTCTAAGTTGATGATTTTATTAGCTGGTAAGATAGAAACTAATGTTCTGAATTAATGCAGATATGCCCTGGAGCATTGAATTAACACATACACACACCTAGATTCTATAAACAACTCTGAAATTTAATCTCTTGGCCAGGTTGTATGCAGTATGCTAAATACTTATTAAGGATAAGCTGTTTCTACTTTTAGAACAAACATTAAATGGCAGATGCCCACAATTCTAATACCAGATGTCAGTAATGGAAAGGATTTGTGACCTAAATACTCCTGAACAATTTCTTCCCTAAATGCACATTCACAGTGGCACGTGACTTAACTGATCTGGGTAACTGGAGTGGGCTTTGTTATCTCTGCTCATGTTAAGAGAGATACATTGGCAAGGTGGTGTTGATACCATTCTGTTTAACTAGAATACACCTTGTTGTTTTGAGAGGGGAAACAGTATAATAGGTATGGAGTTACTCTGTTTAGTGAAGTCATTTAAAACACTGACTTCGGTGTGGAAGCCTATAAGCCAGTGCTTTAACTGAAGTCTGAAATTACAAAAGAAAAGTGTATTTCTCACTTTCCTGATATGGGGAACTCTTAGGTTATTTTGGGTTCCTTCCTATTGTACAGTGAAAAAGGTCGTACCAGTGCTGAATATATGTAGAAAGACTAGATTGTTTGGGGGAGAGAAGGATTTGCAAAGATAGAGTGGATGCAGGAGGCTTGTTTTTGCCTTTCCAACACAACTGAAAGCCCTAAGATTGCTGCAGAATTAATTAGAAGAGGTTCTTTTGTACTGTGTTATGCATAAAGTCATATACTGCTCTAATGGTCTCTTTGAGCTTTGTATTGAAACAGTCAAAAATACACTCTCCTATTAAATTAAAAGACCTAGGTTATCCAAGATAAAAGAGGGTTCCTTTTGTTTCAGAATTACTTGGGAGCTTTGCCAGTGCAGCATCCTATTTTTCTTCTTTCATATTTATATATATATATATATATATATATATGCGTATATATAATTTGCTTATTTGTTATAACTTAAACAGAAGTGAATATTTTCTAACAGTTGTCACTTCTCCCTATCTGAGGCTGTATGTACCTGCAAATGTCACTTGAGACAGGGATTAAGATGTCCCAAGCTACAGTGGCTTCTAGTATTGTTTTATCAGGCTGGTGATAATCAGCTTCAGTTGGTGAGAGGGCTGTGTACTTGTCACTGACCATTGTACCCCACACTTTTGGTGAACGTGGACCTACCTTCCACTGTTGGTTGCCCTTGTGATGCTTTTTAAGTGAAGAAAGACTGATGTACAGGTAATTCCAGCTTGACAAATTTTAATATCCGTCTGGATTCAGAGGAAACCTATCAGGCTGGAAAAGTGGATTAGAATCTCAAGAAGTTTTTGCTGTGAAGCTCTTTGTGAGTGGTGATTGATTTTATAACATAAGAAGTACAATAAAAGTGCCAAAGCACTATCCAAAGGTACTTGTTGATTTATACAGATTTCTTTTTATTAGTAAATAGATGGGAAACATACAAATGTGGTTGTCAGTTGTCATATCTCTTTTTCCATTTCCTGTCCTCCTGTCAAGTCTGATTTCTCTCATGAAAGAGTGAATATGGTGTGGTACTCACTTTAAATTATTTCCTAAATAACTGTTTCTATGGCAGCAGCTGCTGCTGATGGAATTTACATGCAAAGCACTCCAATGAGGAGATTTACGGAAAAGTCATTGAAAAATGGTCAAGTTTGTCAGCATTTTTATAGCAGTTCGTTATGCATCTCTTTTCTAGAAACTAAAAGTTCTGTTATGACTGGCACAGCTAGCAGTGTAATAGAGGAGAAAGAAAGGCCTAAGCTATGTTGGATAGGGTCTTTGCTAATTTGTTTAACCCCTTGCAGGATGTAATCTGCTATGTGATATAGTAATGAGACCTCAGTTTGATATTTCTCACCATCAGATGATTCAGTGCAATGTAATGTTGTGATTATTGGTTGCACAATGAAGCAAAAAAAAACAGCTTTTATTTTTTATTTTTTCACCTTTTTTAAATGTGAAGACTATATTAGTATGCTAATTTTTAAAATATTCTAACATTGCTTTTGAAAGGGCTTCTAACCTTGTACCCTGAGACCTGTTAGCTAAGAAGCAGCCCAGGCGTTCTGATATACGGTTGACTCCCAGGAGTGGTTTTGTATATACGCTGAAGGGACTATGAGTAGCTGAAAGGGTTGGGTACGTTTTCCTCATCGTTCTGAATCTTTGTGGTGAGGTTTTAATTTTCTCCTGAATTACTAGTAGTGAATATTGTAATTTCAACTCTAGGAAAAGTAAACTTTTACAACAGCCTTTGAAAGTTTGTAGTGAAATGAAATGATGGATTTGAAGAACTACCATAGAAGTTAAAAGGGTTTTTGCTCCTTAACAATTAACATTTATTTGTCTTGTCTTTGGCGTTCTTCTTTTGAGATCTTCAATCAGCAACTGATTTAATCTTGCAGCACATCTGTCAAGTGGGCAACTTTCTTTGTACTTGTGGGTATGATGCAATACAGATGTCATATGGTACATATGGCAGGTATGTACTTCAAAATAGATTGTTGATATCTATGCCAGAACAGGGAAGAAAACTGAGCTATGATAGTCCATTTCCCTGTAAGCAGAAGCTTTTCCTCATTTTTTTCCTTATACTGCCTCATGTCATTGTTCATTTTGATTATGTTACTCAGGACAGGTTGCTGATCAGTGAGTGATTCTATCTCAGATGAACTCTATCTGTAAGGATAGAGTCCAGAAGTTTAGAAGCCATGCAGCACTGGTAAAGAAGTGTCCATAGTGGGATGATGCTTGAGCTAAGGAGAAAATCAGCTCCACTCAGCAGCTGATTAAGGGCATCAATTTTCCTTCCTTGTTAAGGAGCTTCAAAGCCCCTGTTGTTATGGCCAGGATGAGTGTTAATCTTTTCCATTGCACTAAAACAGGAATTAACATCAGATACTTAACTTCTTTCCCCGTTTTTAAGTGGCATATAGGCCCTTTTTGTGTGATGTAAGAATTAAAAACAAATTTCATATATTTCAGTGAGGAAGTAAACATTCCTAATTTCTTGCTACCGTATAAGAGTAGAGCAAATAAAGTGTAGATCACATCTATCCATTTTATTTATCCCTTATCAGTCATTTCTGTGAACCAAGGAAAATTGTAGCTATTCTATAAGCCTTGGGGTAAAAATCGACTTTAAAAGCCATCTGACATTCTCTTGAATTTTAATTACAGGTTATACGTTAGGATGATTTGAAATTCAATTTTGATTTAAACTGAAACTCAAAGTACACATGACAGCTCCTGGTTTTGTGTTAGATTTTGGGAGGTGGGGAAGAAATCACATAATCCAAATAGCTTTGGGAAATGACATGGCATATAATCAAGTTTCTGACCTTAAAACAGACTTCCAGTAGCTATAGGGAGCCTACAAGACCTCTGAGGAGAGACTTTTTACAAGGGCGTGTAGTGACAGGACAAGGCTTTAAACTGAAAGAGGGTAGATTTAGATTAGATATTAACAAGAATTCTTTACTGTGTGGGTGGTGAGGCACTGGAACAGGTTGCCAAGAGAAGCTGTGGCTGCCACATCCTTCGCAGTGTTCAAGGCCAAGTTGGATGGGGCTTTGAGCAACCTGGTCTAGTGGAAGGTGTCCTTGCCCAAGGTGCCCTGTCTTTAGAGGCAGGGTGTCACTTTGTCCCTATAGATCATCTTCCCTGGAACTAGATGATCTTTAAGGTCCCTTTCAACACAAACCATTCTATGATTTTGTGAAATGGTTCAGGCATTCTTGTTTCCTCTGCTTGTACATAAAGATCTGAGATATTTTTTCTTTTTCCTTCTTGCCTGTCCATCTTTGTCTCCCATTCAACTGCCATACATTACATAGTCATGTGTTCAAGAAAAGGAAAAAATAATTTCAGATATCCACGCTATACACTGGGTACAGGATATAGTCTTTGAGCAGGGCACAGCTAGCATCCTTTTTATGTAATCAAATCATCTTGCAAATTTAAATGAACACTTAAAATTCCCTTCTGTACCTAACTGAAAGTAATCTTGATAATTATAGAAATTATTGGAAAAAATTGGTGGTGGTAGTTTACTAAGCAGATTTTTTTCACTTGTGGCTTACACAGTTCAAGCCATATGTATTAGAGTCATATATAGTTCAGTTCAAGTCACTGCATGTGAATGAAATATGCTTTTTATTGAAATAAGCTTGAATTTTGTGTGTTAAAAATTAGAATATTTTATGCATTCAAAATGGCAACTTGCACCAGCATTCTCATAAAGCCTTTTTAGCTGAATTTAGCTAACTTCAAAGGCAGCTGTTTCTGTTAATCTTTGGGAATTACATATCCTTGAATACTTCGAACTTTGTGAGATGGAAGATTGGAACAAAGCCACAGCATCAGAGTAAATAAGCTAAATACTAAATATTTTACTGAATAATCTAAGTGCTGTTCAGTCTTCTTGTCCTGAGACAAGGATTTCTTCTTGCTCTGTAATCCATTAGGCTAATGGACATAGATGGCTTTTGTTTGCTTAGGGTTTTGATCGCATCTTGTATTTCTCACTGGTTCATCAGTTTAGAGTAAGCTTGCAGTGCACAAACCTCACAGTGGCCAAAAATTCTACACCTCTCCTCCAGTCATTACAAGTCTGAGTAAGAGCATAAGGCCAATTTGTCCTTAGGTTACATACAGCAGCCTGCGTAGGAAGTAACAAATCAAAAAGATGTCTGGCTTTGTCCAGATGTTGTGGTTTAAGCCCAGCTGGCAACCCCGAACCACGCAGCTGCTCACCCACCTCCCCCCCTTATTCCTCCTGCTCCCAGAGGAATGGGGAGGACAATGGAAAGAATGTAACTCCCATGGGTTGAGATAAGAACAGTCGAGTAACTAAGATATAACACAAATCACTGCTGCTGCCACCAATAATAATAATGATAAGGGAAATATCAAGGGAAGAGAATACAACCGCTCACCACCCGCCGACTGATACCCAGCCTGACCCAAGCAGTGATCTCGCCCTTTGGGGTAACTGCCCTCAGTTTATATAGTGGGCATGACATGCTGTGGTATGGAATACCTCTTTGGCTAGGTTGGGTCAGGTGTCCTGTCTCTGCTTCCTCCCAGCTTCCCTTCCTCCCTGGCAGAGCATGAGACTCACAAAGTCCTTGGTCAGTGTAGGCATTACTGAGCAACAACTGAAAACATCGGTGTTATCAGTGCTGTTCTCAGGCTGAAAGTCAAAACCACAGCACTGCACCAGCTACTAAGAAGGATAAAAATGACTGCTGCTACTGAACCCAGGACATCTCTCTACAAGAATTCTCTAAGCACTTAATTGAACAACAACCGCTATACTGTTTGTATATGGTTTTACATACTGTACAATTACATATATCTGCTACTTTCTGAGCCCTTCAGTCTTTCTTTTCTCTTTGCACAGTACCACACCTTTGATGAAGAACACAAAATGACTCACATCTTTTTTTGTATAATCTGTGCTAGGCCACTCATTTGAGAAACAGGTGGTATCTCTGGAATCTATGGAAGGTTTCCTAATTCCTGGACTGTTTTTCTCAGAAATTATAAAAAAATGGACGTTCAATGAAAGTCAATATGACTGCTATCCAAGAAGATTGACTTCTCTCAGAATGACCTCCCAGATCCAATCTTTTACATATATTTAAGCATGTAACTTGTTTCTTGGTGAATTTCAAAGAGTCTAAAGTAGGAAAAGACACAGAGTTGATCCAAGAAGGTTGGTCCTCAGCATAAATACCCAAAGAACTATGGCAATTTTTTTCTCTGCAACGGGTCTGACTGCTGAGCATAGTGCTTGGACTAGATTTTCAGTGTAAGCAGGGAGAGAATCACATGGTTCCACTCTGAGAGCAGTAAAGATTTGGGTTTTTATCAGCTAAAAATGCAGTCTTCTGAGAGACTAACTTACAGGTCAAAGATGAGGCTAGCTCTGAAATTGTAACAGACACAGATTCTTGAAAAATATAAAGACAGCAGCTGTAACAAAAAAGTACAGAACACACATTACACTTCTCAATGCAACTTCGGGACCCTAAAAAGCTGCTCAAAACTATAGGAGAAAAAAAAAAAAAAGACTCACTAATTTCTGACATAAGGATATTGTACATATTTTGTCGATAGGAGTGTATCTTCAGAAGCAGTGTACACACAAAAGCATTTCTACTTCTAAACCATACTTTTTTTCACCTGATCTTTTAAACTCTTTTTTTGATGCTAAAAATTTCAAATTCAGCTGGAATAAGAGAAAATGCTGGAATTGTAGGAAAAAAAAATATCTGTAGTAGATGACTAATAATTAGTTACTTCTTGACCAGTAAACAGCATATAATTTTCAGAATAAGAAGCGTTCATTAACATGATGTCCCTTTGTAGTTACTAGTCCATTTTATATTGAAGGGGTATACTGACTCCACCACAATTCACAAGTATCAGCATAAAAAATAAAATAGGTACTCATAAAGAATAAAACAGGTACTAAGAGTAAGAAAGCTGTTTATATAGGTACTCTTTTCTCCCTTTCAAAGGTTTCTTCATCAGAAATGAGGACAAAACCAGCTTTTTATACCGTTTTCTAGTGGAAGAGACACAGATGACTCCAATCTGATGTCATCTTGGTCATGACGTGTGTGATTAGCAGCCAAACTGGCCCACTGTGATACCCAACGTTTACTTCCAGGGGCAGTAGAACCTCCCTAAGGAAGAAGAAAAGAAAAGAAAAATTACAACAGTTTGATAAAAAGCATGCCCCCTTTCCAGGTTTCTCCTGACTAGGTATGTCAGAAACAATTTCCCTGGAAGAAGTTGAAGAAGGAGTTTACCTTGGTATGTTTTACAGTTACCAGCTCTAGAATGGCAACCAAACAAAATCTATATAGCTGCACAATCAGCACTGAATAAAGAATATATCCTAGTGCAGTGAACTCTTAAACATCAGATCCTACATAAAATATGTGAGTTTTAAAACGGTTACTTCAGTCCTCAGCTCAGAAAAGCAGGAATGGGGTGTGAGAGTGCATGTGTTAACTTTAAAAATGTGTTTAAGGAAGCCAAGAAAGTAACATTTTAGCAGTTTAGAAGACCCCCTTGTAGAGATGAACTATTACATTTACTACATTACTGAAACACTACCTTGAGGACTCAAAGAGTAAGATAACTTATGATGGAAAGGAAAGGAAGATCAGACTATTTGTTTGGCCCAAACAAAAGAAAAATAAAATATGGAAGCAACAGTTAGTTTTAATCCATCCTACCGGGTAACTGTGAAGTCAAAGTAACCAGTATCAGATCATTTTTTTGCAGCTGACCTAGAAAGGAAGTTAACTTACTCCCTTGACAGTAAGTATTTTGAACCCTTGAAATGCTTTAAAATGCAAAAAAAAGTAAATATAAAATTAAATCATCTTCTTGTGTTGTTACAGTATCTTAAGTAGATAAAACCCAAACAAACCAAAACAACAAAAAAACCCCTTTATTTCCAAATCTACTGTAATACAACTGTTTCACCCAATATGTTGCAGTCTCTCTTGCACACGTCTCCCCCAAAAGACAGCAGGCAACTGTTGATGCATATATATGTGCACCTGCACATGCAGGCTGTACACTGTCAAAGGCTATATAGAAGTTCACATAGTCTACTGGACTCAAAAGACAAAGCACTGCAAATGACAGAACTTCTTGACTACAGTTCCAAAGGAGTTACATAACCATAGGCAAGTCGAATGAGAAATCACAATTCAAGACCAACAAGATGGAAAGGACACAGAGAAACCAGTAAGTTGCTTCATAAGGAGATTTGTAGGAGCTATTTCAAAGGTTAGCTGAAGCTCTGCTGCCTGTTCATATCATGGCATTGCTATTCAAAATACTGATTTCTGCCTAATCCCTTGGCCACTCTGGGATTTTAGTCTTTGACCAGGAACCAACTCTATAAATTTTCAAAGATTTATTTAGCAGCAATAGAATGGTGAACAGTGTCATCTGGTGTAACTTCCTTCAAATTAAAAGTGACTTAGACATTTGAGAAGACTTGAATTTATGATCTTGAATTTCTCCTGATTAAACAAATGACCATAATTAACGCACACAATTGGAACATCACAAATCTCTTTCAGAATATTATGAATGTAGTAAGTGAGAGACGCACCAAATCATTTATCTGAATTATTATATAGATTTCCACATTGTGAATTCATTTCTTAGAATCAAAATGTTATAAAATTCAAGTCTAATAACAACAAAGAGAGGCAACTGAACTGAACTGTTATTCATTGGCATTTCTGAACACAAGGAAAATGGTACTAGAACAAAATATTACAAAACCCCCATGCAAACACATGCAGCATTTACAGATTGACAACTACTGCTGAAGCCTCACTTTTCCTTCATATCTCTAAACTCTCTATTTCCTATCTGTACTAGTGAACTTCCATCTTCAATAAACCTACAGATTACAATCAAACCCAAATATGATATACATCCCCATTACCTTTACTACAGAAAACACCAACTAGCTCCTTGTGTACTGCCTAGCCAATTCCAGAGCTAGAGATATGGTATGTATTGGAAATCTGAATTCTACTTCACAATAGAGAAATATATTGAAACTTTGCAGATTAACTGTAGCAAAGCAACATAATAAATTCCTTTTCTCTGAAAATAATCACACTGGAAGAAAAAAAAAGTTTTCTACTTAGCAGTGGATGTAAATGTGTATTCTGACAACTCTATATACTAAAGCACAACATACAGAACTACGAAAAGCAGTTTCTTTTGATAGTAGCTTCAGCACAACTGAAAGGTGAAAGGTTTATAAAACACACATTAAAAAAATCACATTCAGTTATTCTAATGTTCTTTCTATAATCTATATCCATTTACAGGAAAGCAAGCAATCCTCCAAATCTCATGAATACCAAAAGGAATTTCCTAGTCTTCCAGAAAAGCTGGGTTCATGTAAGAGATACCAACATTTCAACTTTCATGTTAAATCTGCTTTCCCATTTGCTTATCGCATATACAAACTAAACTGTACTAACAGATCTTCCGAAAATGGACCAGTGGATTTCTGTGGACTTATTGCTCCAGCCTGAAGATTTAGGACACACAGGACACCTGGAAGCATCTCCATATTTGGCATTTCAAAGCAAAATAATAATTTTTCTTTTTTTAATAAATTTCAACAAGATGAATAAAAAAAAGAAAAAGAAGTCCTTTCAGACACATACTCCAGCCATCTCATGTTGTAAGAATCGTATCATGCCATCCTTTCATAAACTGAAGTGTCCTCCTGAAAGCAGTTCTTTTAGTCCCTCCTCACTCTACCTGCTTCAGGATCATACTATTCCAGGGATGACAATCTTTTCAAATTTCCACGCTCACTTTATTTTCAGCCACTGTTCCCACATTTGTTCCTGGAACAACACTGACATCTATCTTAAACAACTAAATCCAGCAACTGTATCCATCTCAGCCACTACTTTGCTATACTAAATGAATTGTATCAATCCATTCTGGGAAGGGCAGTCTCTGTGCCCTTAATAATCTGGGTCACTCTCTTTGTACCTTCTCTAATCTCATATTCACCCTTCTTAATCATGGCTGATAAATATTCTATGGCCACTATTTCAGAGGAAATTTCACCAACACTTTCCACCATGGCTACAACACTGCCCTTCTCTACTTGACAATACATTGTTCCAAGGGTCATATTTGCCTTTTCATTGCCACATGATATAGTGACACAATCATCCTATGTTTCAGTATAGCATCTAAATTCAACCAAAAAGTAAGCACTGAACTTCAGATTAAATGGTTTGCTCTACAGAAGGGCAAGAAATTACTGTAACTAGAGAGGGCAAACAAAAGAAAATACAGCCTCTGAATACACATGGCAGTTCTCCACTTCTAAGAAGCGATATATCAAATAATTACACAAATGAAATTATTCAGTACTCAGAATGTCAGCAGTACTATTTGTTTTCTCTTCAGTGGGAAAGACATGAAATGAGCATTCAAAACAGGAAAGGGACATTGCAGTTAATGGCACTGGTGACCCTGCAGATGCAGAACCACATTCCAAAATGTGCAGCAGCCTTTTCAAAAAATTCAAAAAACTCCAACACAAACCAAACATAAACCAGGTATGTCCTTAGAAGCACATCAAAGACAATGTCGCCAAAGCAACTGTGGTTAGCACAGACAACTGACCACTGAAAATTAAATGGAAGCTGGATGGATAAATCAGAGCCCAAATGTCTACAGCGTGTTTATTAATCAAGTTCACATAGTAAGAATAAATAACAAGAAGAACAACAACAATATTCTCTTTGTTATCTATCTTATTTAATTTTTGTTCTTAAATCACACTTACCTCGGTTGGCAAGTGGCAGCTTATAACATAGAAAATAAAAACATTTAAATATTTTAAGGAGATAGATTTAATATTTGTACTGCCTATCTGTAATCACTGAAAAGCAAGAACCAGTGCATGCAGGCTCAATCCAACTGTGTCAGACATGCACTCTGCATTTCATTTAGTCTCATGACATACACTACTCCAAAGTACCAAAGCTTGTCATATCAAAGAAAAGGTGAGAATTTCCTTTTAAGAAAAGCAGTCTTTAAGGTTCTTTCCAAACATGTTATTCATGACACTTCACAAGCCCTGTAAAGTTAAGACAGTTAAGTTCAGAATAATCTTTCAACCCCAAAATTGTTTTTATAGGATCTTCATTATTTCCAAAGCCATCCTTTCTATTTTCCTCACTTGAAATATCTTTATTTTTTATTCCCTGCTTTTTCTGTCAACCATATTCTACATTTGCCTCATTCTGCTAAATCATCTACAGGTACAACTGTGATGGGCAGCTGGAAGACTGTCTGAGTGGATGCAAGGCTGGAACACTGAGCTACCCTGAGGCCACCACTATTTAGCCAAGCTATTCAACAAGGTTTATTAACATGATCTGCAGCCTAGTAATGCAGTAAGTCTTCCAAAAACCACAAGCAGAAAAGTCTGTACATAATGAGAACATGATACTCACATACTTTACAAATCAAACATGCTTGCCTCTCTCCCTTTCATAATGAGAAAACAAAGTTTTAGTAATGACTTGAAATATTACCATATTCTTTCAAGAGTTTTCTCATGATGGTTTTCCCATTATACTACAAAACACACCTTTATTTTTCTGTTTTTTTCTGAATTAGCTTCTGTTTTACATATTTGTCAACCAACTTCTATTTTTAACTTTCTCTGTAAGCGTTTTTCCATTTTCATCTGTCCTCAACTCTTCTTACACTAATAGTTTCTATATATGCATTCTTTCTGTCAGTTTTCAGCCTTTATCAACTGATCAATTTTAATTTTTTCCTGTAATTTCTTGTAGTTATCTTGTAAATTAAGACTATATCAAATAACCCATTCCTTTCCTAATATACGTAGACTTTTGTATTCAGCAAAGCATCCACAGAAATAAAAAAGGCGTAATTCTTGCAATTTCAACATAAATCAAAGCAAGTTTTAGTATGCTGTTTCCAGAAGGATTCTTACACCTGTCCTATGACTGCAGAAGTCTCAATCTTCTAAAATTAAACCCCATTATTTGCAAATTATGACACTTGGAAAGCTAGATTATGCTCCTAAAATAAAACACATATTCTTTTTCTGCTTGTGAAATTATAGAAATAGGAAAATATCAATACCTTTAATACCCTTGAAAACTGATACAGCACAAAAAAAGCTGAATCTTGCAAAAGCCACGAAAAAGGAGAGAGATATTGTATTTACAGATTCATGCAAAGAAGCAAGGTGAAAGCCAAAGTTTGTCAAATTCTTCCATATAATATGAACATGCTGAATGGCAATAATTTACTCTAAGCAGAAAGCTTAGAGAAACTATTCAAAGATACTAATCTAGATGCAGTAACATACTGTATCAAGACTGCACAGCAGCTAAAATACAACCATGATAAAGCAGACCTCCTCTAGGAGGAACAGATTTCTAGATACTAACCCCAATGCATTCACACGGGAGGCACATAAAGTTATACTTTAAGCTCTTGATATATTCCAGAAAATTTGCTTATTTATGAAGTTTGCTAATTTACAGGATCATACTTCAGTAACAGTTTGCCATGGCAAGTAGAAGTAAGACTCGTGTGCTTCATTACTGTTACAGATTAATTCTGCTCCAGTGTGAGCCTGTTCTGTTCCCAACACATTTCAAGTTATAGTTTATCCATGACAACGACATCAGAATGTCACCCAAGATTTCAATATGAAATACAATTAACATCTAGCTTGCGTGCGTATTCTGAGTCATATATAAAGAACAGGCATTTTCCTTTTCCTGATCTTTCACCAACTGATTAAATTATACTGCTTCTGAGGCAAGCGGCTCCTCATGAGTGGCATCTCACTTGAGAACTCAAACTGTGAATGTAAAAACCTGGAGCTCTCTGGCTTTGCAAAAAAATCTGAAATGTATTATCCACCATTTTTTTCTTAGCTAACTTTGTTTCACGCATTAAATTCAGACACCTTATTTCTGAATTTTAATATAGTTACTTGCTTTGGGCTATAAAACATAATCAGCTTTTCTTCAGTTCTGCTGCATAACTTACAAGAAGCCTATGCTGTACAAATGTATGTTGCAATATAATGTTGTAAGGAAGCTCCTGCTACATTTCCAATACACTGGTGTTAGTGCACATAGAAAAGTAGCAAAGTTGAAAACCTACTTCTCTGAGAGAGAAGCTGTGATAATGCAATAAAGGCCTAAGAAAAGTAAAATACTTATACATCCGAGCTAATGTTTTCTAGGCATGGTTTTGTTTGTTGTTTAACACTTACTGGTCGGTTATTAGTGCTCTCTCTTATTGGAAGAAAAAAGAAGACCTTCAAAAATTAAATTCTACCTCTGTGTCAAGAAATCCAGTTGTACTCAGTGGTCTTTTTTCTTCCAGCACTACTGCAGCAGAATTTATAGCCCAATCTTTTACTAAATCTTTCTGGTTCTCGTTGATAACAGGCCTATTATAATCCTGGCTGTCATCCACTCCAAATACCTGAAAATGAAACAAACCATTACATACATTAACCCAATACCATCCTGATACAATGTTCAATGTTAATGGATGGATGGTGGCATGCTGGATAGTGAGTTTAAATAGGTTTTGCTGCATTATGCTTATTTGTCATCTTGGTGAAATCTACAAATTAAATAGGAAAAATATACACAGCAATTATATAAAGACCAGAACTCTATGTCAACATCGTGAAAAGTCAAGGAACTGTTAGTTGGAATGGTCAGATGTGTAAAAATGACACTTAGATGAAAGAAACAAAAGGTAAAGACAAAATCTTTAAAAAACCCATTTGACATTCCACTTCCCAATTAAGGAAAAACCCCAAGAACTGTAACGACTGAATTTTTACATTTTTGCTATTATCTAATGAAAACAAGAAATACAAATGCTTATATATGTTATTAATATGCTTATTGAATTGTTTTTCTAACACATACAAAATTTCAGTTTCTGATTTGTTAGGGACTTCGTAGATTTTAGAAGTCCACCGTCTCACAAGCTATGTAGACTCATCACATTCAAGATGTGACCTGCCATAGTTGCTCTACTACACTGTTGCCTACTGAAGTTTGCAGTAATCCCTTCTGCTTGCAACAGAATATTTTTCCATGACATTTAAAAACCATTGCTCAGAGAAAAATACTAGAAAAATGTTATTACCAAGGCAATTTAGTAATAAGGACTTAAGCAGGAAAACCAGTATATTGTCTGTCAAATTTCTTATGAGTCACAGATACTAAGAAATATGAATTCCCTTCAGAATCAACGCATACTTCAAAAATATTTTAGAGAATATTTTGTATGCTGGAAACATAATTTACAAAATCTATCAATTTCTGCCTAGGCATTAAATTCACTACTTTACTACTAAGGACTTAGGCATTAAAAAACCCTACAGAATAAAAACAAAAACCCAGACACAGATTAAAATTAGCTGCTAACATCAAAAATTGTTTTATTGTAGAGAAAGACAAAGAAAATGAAGGAAAGAGATTACTTTCATGGAGGTTATTTTCCTGCAAAAAATACTGCTAGCGCAAAGGTCAAAAAGATATACTGAATTGTTTTCCCCCTAAATGTTCTGTAATTCAGTTTTGCACAGCAAAGCCAGAGGTTTATTAAAAATCTGAACAAGTTTAGTGCATTTTAAAGGGGTTCACCACTAGATGGCCACAAACCATAATGGTTTTTAGAGTCTGAGCAGTAGATGAAGGAAAAAAAAATGAAGAATTAAAAATTAGGCACCCTGCCAGTTAACCCCTCCTTATGCTCTTCTAAATATCCAGTAAGATGTTGCTATAGCATTTATACATTTATTCCTGAGGAAGCTTTTTCAGATGTTTTCTGCATTTCTAAAATTCAGGCAATGCTCAAATTTTCAATCTATATATGAATCACGTCTAGATACACTTATGCACCAGTTCCCTAAAAGTATTTCATAAATATTTAATTCTCTTTTAAAAAAAAAAAAGTGTGATGTAAGTTAAGTTTTCTCTTTAATGATATACTTTTGATTTGTACAGTTGTGGCAATTTTTGAAGATACAAACCAGTTACTGTTCACTGCCTCCCTTCTTTGAATATACCACTATTCTGCGGCCAATTTTTTCCCATTTAACATAGTTCCACTGATTACAGTTTTACATGTTCCTTTAAATGAAAGGAAAATCTGATTTTATCACACAAGCACCTGAATAAAAATATGAATTCAACACTTGCATCTAATCAGGACTGCAGGAGTAAATTGCTGCCTGTAAATTGCTTCGTATTATTACCTGGTGGCACATTCATTTATCATGTCAAATTCCTCGACTTGTATCACAAACAGCACACATGACTTCTTTCAGTCTTACCTTTTCTAGTACTGAAATCTTATTCAAGCAAATTTTATCATTTTTGTCCTATTACTGAAATTACTGCAAACCCAAATTTGAGTATTACCTATTTTTCCTGTGAAAGGTAATATGGGTAGCAGCAAGACCGAAGTAACAGATATACCTCCTAATACCACTACTAATGTTCCCTCTGTATATATAGTGGGGATATTAAAGGCCAGAACAGATAAGCACAATATCTGGCGATACTATTATTAAAAAGGGAAAGCATCTTCTTCAATAAATGTAAATTTTTGCACTATATGTTCATTCCACATCTAAGAGCACCTGCCCTCTGTTCCTTGGCTGCGCAACTGTAAAGCTCCTCTTCTTAGCAAGAAAGAAATGAACCACACAAATGCGATCTAGCCCAAAAGACTACGTTTCAAAACTGTGATATATATAAAACCCTTTTGAAAACAATCCCATTAATGCATAACTAAGACTTTAAATATAAAAACCTATGCAAAAATCAAAACAACTGATGTTTAGTGTTTGACAATGTAACTTATACACCTGTCACACATCTGCAGAAAATAAACACCATCAGAATTTCAGGATCACTATTCCACTTAGTACCCTGTTCACTAAATAATAAGAGTATAGCCTCAACAGAAACAGCCATTGTGTAACCTTAAGGTTTCTGCTGGAAATCATCCCTCTATCATTTAGGAAAATGCAATTTGTACCTTATAGGTTGTTCTGATAAGGTGTGTGTGCAAACAATGAGCTGTTATGATTAAAGAAATTAAAGAAAATGAATAGAAACCTCTATCTTCCTACAAATAGTGAAAAGCATTCTTCAAAGTTTCCAAGTGTTCAGCCAATTCTGTTCTTTAAATATCTCCATGATTTCATAGTCATTTAGGGAAATCTAGGAGATAGATTAACTAAAGCAAAAAAATCCTGAGGAAATGCTGATGACACCCATCACTGCATCTTTTATATATATATATTATATATTTATACAAAAAGACTGAAGTTTCTTTCTGTAAAGCTTGTATGTTTTCAGAAGCAGCAGCTAGAGCTTTAAACAGAAGCAACTCTATCATGTATTTTGATTAACTGCATTTTAGGGAAGAAAATGACAAAGCCAGATTCCACAATACAGGTTTGGACACAGGAAGCTGTTTGAAACATGGGAAGAATGCCTTTTTTTTGTTTTATTTTTGATAAAGGAGGTAAACCGATTCATTTAGGACTTCAAGAACGTTCCTTATGACCTCAAATCACACATATCCAGCACAGGGCCATCAGTGAAAAGAATTAAGTAAAATAAAACTTTTTCACTTTGTATCACTGTAAACAATAAGGACTTGCACAAAATCACGGATTTTTAGGGAGTCTGAGGTTTGAGGAGCAACACATTTATTTTTTAACTTAGGTAGCAGTATGCACTTTGAAGAAAACAATTCCTAGATTTTTATTTTTTTTTAAGCAGATATTAATGCTCTTTCACAGAAGAGCATTTACATTTACACAGAAATAATTTAAAAACCAAACTACTAGAGAAAGGTATTTCCAAGCTAACAGGTTCCTACAAGCAAACATTCTGTAAAATTAAGTTTTCTACCCTATTCTGTCTAGTTATATGAGACTGTATTTTAGCAGAAAGACTAGATTATTTCATCCTGAATGCTTTGATTTTGCTACAAGTTAAAAAACCAAACCAAAACAGAAAAAAAACCCTCAAACCAAAAAAAACCCAAAACCAAACACTGCCCCAAAAAAAAGAAACAAACCAAGAAAACATAAAAAAACCCCCCAAACCCCAAAGCAAACAAAAAAATCCCACTCCAGGATAATAATTTTACCCGAATCCCTGAAATCTGACTGACAGGGAAAAATCTAGGCACTGAACCAACTTGCACCATCACGGGGGGTTCCTGCAAGGTCTCTGACACATGGCTGTAATGGTGGAACTGTCAGAAACATTGTAGAAACTGTGGTGGTGGTGTTTAAAAATAACTACTTTATTGTTATGAAGCATGAAACAATTTCCATTGCAAATCAGAACATTTTGAACAGCAAGGGAACAACATTACTGTCGAAAGAACAAGCCTCATTTATGAAATGTAGTTACCATAATTTTGTCTAACCTGCAATTCAGCTGACCTCTTAAACAAACAGACTAACAGGTCACAGGTTTGATTCTCCCTAGTACACAAGAGACATTGTCTAATTGGAGGGATCTCAGCAGGGCCCACCAAGATGGTCAAGGCTGGAGCACTTGCCCTGTGTGGAGATGCTGGGGAAGCTGTACTGGATCAGTTTGGAGAAGGGAAGACTTTGTGGGTGCCTAACAGCAGTCCCCCAGTACCTATGGGGACCATTATCAAGATGATGGCCAGACTCATCACAGTGGAGCATGGCAGGAAGACAAGGGATAACTTACGTAAGTTGAAACAAGAGAGGTTCAGACAGGACATAAAGTAAAGCTTTTTCACTCTGAGGTCAGTAGAGCAACTCCCTATCCTTGTAGGGCATAAAGACCCAAACGCATAAAGTCCTTGGCAATCTGTATGACCCCAAAACTGGTCCAGCTTTGAGCACGGGGTTGGACTAGAGATGTCCTAAGGTTCTTTCCAGGTTATATGATCCTACAATCCTTAATAACAGTGATCCTAGATAATAATGTAGCCTCTCAGGTTAGCCTTCTAGCTCAAAGAGTCAGTCTTGAGAAAGCCCAAAGGGAAATCCCTTAATTTCTCTACTGCAGAACTGCTAACACAGTGGGTGACACATAATAAAGTCTCCTAAATCAGCAGGACACAACACAGTTCCTGATACATACATTTCAATTTCAGAGCAATGAACAGTAAGCTCTCCAAAAACTCCCCCGCGATACTCCCATTTACATTCTGTGATCTAACCAGTAAAAGAAAGGGACAAAACACCAGGCTAAAAACTCAGCAAGTCCCAAAGCATCATGCTGTTACTTGCTGGAATGCAGACTCAGTCTGACAAATACAGAGGTGAAGTATGAAATAACTGATGGCAAAAGAACTGCACATCGATATAGATAATAATAACTGCTTTATCTCAGCACCAGTTTTCTCAATATTGTAACTGAAAATATAACTTTAAATAAACTAGTTAATTTTAAAATTTTTATCCAGTAACAGACAAGAGTTAACAAATTCTATGTAACACAAGATACAACCCGTGCAAGAAGCCTTATCATATTTCTGGGGACATGAGCTACAGGACCAAGTCTGAGCACGTGCCCTGCCCTCTTCTGCAGTGGCTAATTTTGTAGAAAGCAAAGTAATATGTTTTGGCAGCCTATACACATTTCCCTGTGAAAATAGTTCATGACTTACAGCACACATACCTGTCACCATAGCTGAAACACAGCTTTAACACAAGCTAGCTTTCATGATCAAGAATTGGTCTTCTTCACTCTCCTTCTTCTCCTCCTCCCTTGCTCTCCAACAGGTGAATTTTTGTACTACAGATGAACTATACTAGAGGTCAATATGATAACTTTAGGATAAACTATCAAAAACAATGATCCTTTGCAACCATGGGAGCTGTTTATTGATATGTATGAGACACTCTAGAAATTAAACAGAAACTAGTCAGAACCAGTTTCCTGATTCAAAAGGATTAGCTACTTACCACACAAAGAATTAGAAAGTATTTCTAAGAGGACTAACACAAACTAGGTACATAAATCTTATTCAGAATACAAATCTGAAGAACCCTATCTAGTTTTAAATTTGCGAGTTTCTAAAGTTTCCCCAATAGTCTTACCACTGTAGTCTTAATATAAAGGATATGCAGTAATTACTAATATTAGTAAGATTAACAGAAAAGCAACAAATAATGATTCTAGTTGCAATTCAGAGAGCTGTAACTAGGCACATATCTGTTAATGATGGTTATTTGTATTTGAATAATTCTCCTTCAATTCTTTCAGATCCTACCAACAGTTACAGCCACAATCTGGAGACATATCCTAAAAAGATGACGATTTAAATGCTCTTAGTTTCAGTGGAGGCAATCTGTATACAAGTAGCAGACCAAAAGCCAAAAAGCGTGCAAAAGGGAATTCAAGGATGAACAGTTAATGAAAAGCAAACTAAATCAAAGCAGAGCACAGGTAAGGGACAAGGAACCATACTGGACAGTGAATTAAAGACAGGATCATGTAAATAAAGCAAGGAGCAAGTGATTAAATTGGAAATAAGATATTTGCCACTGTAAAGTGATGGGATTGTAAATTATAATAGCAATTATGTTTCATAACTTTTTAGAGGAAAGGAAGATGATGAGTGTATTTGATTGTCAGGAAGTCAAATAAAAGTATATTTCAGAAGCTGAGCTGTGAACTGATACAGTCAGTCTTGGAAACACAAGCTGGATTTGGACACAGTTTGGATGTACTAAGCAAGAAGAAGAAAGTGTAAATAAGCCACACTCAGGGGACGCTTGATTGACAGGAAGAGAAGACTCCAGAGAGCAGGGAAATGGAAGAGGCGTCAGATCCATATTGCAGATCATCTTGGCAATGCTGTGCTTAGTGTTCAGACTGAGCTCCTCATAGTTCTTCCAAAGAGGGTAGTCCAGACATCCACAATATACAGTAAATGGGTTGTTAGAAGTCAATTACTGATCAGATAGAAAAGACAAAAGGCAAACAATTTCTTCCCACTTTTGAGAAAGCGCAATGAGCCAGAGAACAGTGCTGAACCTCTTTTTGTGTTTGGCTACTGCAAGAACTGTGTTTAACAAACTTGCTTCTGAGAAATCTGAGTTTAATAGTTTCTGCTTGTTCTTGGCAGTTATCCTAGCCATCCCAGGCGAACAGACTGTGTTCTGTGCAGGGCATATCTCATGAATAGCCATAGATTTTCACAGAAGCTGTTTATGTCATTTTAACTATATATTGAGGATACAGAATCAGATGTAAGACGCTCTAGTCTAAAAAAAGCTACATAAGTAAATGAAAACGATCAACATGCCAAGTCTAATAACTTCCTCTTACCAGGCGCCAGTTACATATTTACATGCATACATATTTTGTACCCGTTTGCTACCGTGAAGAATTAATTCTCTTTAGAATTCCAAATTCAAAAGGGAAAAATAAGTTCAAAGACTGTAAGACTCCTTCCCTTGGAAGAAAAAGAAAAATACAAACATCCTCTGAACTCTTGATTAAATTTATGTGCTCAGATGACCTAGTAGGTATCAACTGTTCTACTCCCTGTTCAGCATTGTATTCACAGAATATGGTCATCCTGTGACCAAAACACTCCATGGGGCTAAAAGGCATCTTTCTATGAGAAATGGCTGAAGCAATGGAAAAAAAATTAAACCTAGAGGGTGTGAAAAGGCAGAAGACCTGAAAGTAATTTCCTGAAAACAGACATCTGTCTTTTTTCCTTAGACAGTCACTGAAACATGCTGAGATTTCCCAACCCCCCCTCCAAACTCAGCCCCTACCTATTGATACTTTTCAGGTCGTTTGTCATTTCCAATCTTACAAAAAGTTGCTAAGATGAGTTCCATAACATGTATGCTAATTCCATACATGAGGAAGTAGAAGAACATGCATATTAAGCATTGTAATGAAAAACATTTCCCCTCCTTTCTCCACTTGCACTGTAAATATTAGGTTTTGGACCAAACAGTTTAGTAAAGAGTTCAGGATATACATTTTCTAATAAATCTTGCAGTTCTTAAAAAGATATTTCAATTTGGTTTAATGGCTTCATGTTTTAAAATCTGTGCACTGCATACTATTTGCAAATTACGGAAAACATCTGAATTAGTCCATATATCTCACAGAATTAGACATATATTGGAATGTCACAATGCAATAACAAACCTACTGATGATTTTGTCACTGTTACTTTCAAAAAAAATAAGCATAATATTAATGGTAAACTTGACAGTACCCAATTCTTCACTGAGCATTTATTTTACGCTTAAAACAATGTTTCATGCTACCTACAGGATTTAAGGTTTGCAACAGACAAGATCTGGTAAACAAGTTTATGAACACTTCAAGTAACAACAGCAAATCATTTAGAAATACACAGTTCTTGAAGAATACATTAGCCACTAATATAATATGGTATGCATAGACATACCCTGGGAGAAGAAGAGTAAGGAGATTCCATTTCATTATAAATGTCTTTTGGAACAGATTCCCATTTGTACACATACTCAAAAAACCACCAACCAAACCGAGACCTGAAATCAACCTGAAATATCTATCTACATCTTATCACAATAAGCAGAAAGATGTAGAAAATCTGTTGTCTATATGAACACCAGCATAGCTTTCCTTCCAAAATTATCAGTTATTCCATACCTTTAAAGAGGAAAGTGCACTCAATATTATGCCGGAATAATATTTATAGACAGAATAAAACATAAACAGAGTATTTATACCCTTTGCATAGTATATAATGTGCACTAAAACCAAGGTCATTACTATTATGGTCTATCTACAGCAACAAAGACTTGAAACAATCATTAAGTGGTCATAATAACTCTTTTTGAAGATGGCTGAGAGCTAGATTGAGATTTGATTTTGGTACTTCTTTTT
>JBCJKH010015279.1:20269-38501 GCA_039877255.1 Loriculus beryllinus | reverse complement strand
CAGGGGGGTTGGAACTAGGTGCTCTTAAGGTCCTTTCCAACCCTAACTGTTCTATGATTCTATGATTCTATATTAATTAGCAGACCAGTTTGATTGCTTCTTTCTTTCTCAGTTCTTTAGAGGCATTCTAATGATTCTATGATTCTATGATTCTAGGAGTTCACAACACAACCATTACATATCTTAGAGTATTTTGAAAAAATAAAGGAAGCCAAAGCTAACTGCTTTAAAGAGAAAACCAAAGTATTCCAGAAGCCATGAGATAACAGGGTTACTGGTCATTGCACTGATAGAGGGTATGTAATTTCCTTAGATCTCACTTGGATTGGAAGATTTGTGCAAATGTGGAAGAGTTTGCTCCTAACAATCACTCACATTGAAGTCCCAGTTCTCAAAAATTGACAGGCAAGGAGGAGCTTCAGGAGCTGAGTACTAACATTGGCTTTGCTGTGTCACACATCTTTCTAATGCTGTTTTACTATTTGATCTTATTTACACTTCATTCTCAGAGGGATTTCATTATCTATCATCATTGCCAAATGAAAGCACTTAAATGAAAGCAATTGTAATTGAAAATGTATTTATTAACCTTCAACTTTCCAACTTGTACTGCAATTGAACTGCCATAAAAATGATAATTTTTAGAAACAGGATCTTTAAATCTGCTCTTAGTTTCTTTTAACTATGAAAAGTTCCTGCAGTAGAGATTTGTGTCATTTAAAAGGCCATCTACATATGTAAAGAATCATATTTTCACTCTTTGCTAATCATCTTGTGTTGCTAAAAATGCTATTTGTCCCTTTGCAGCATGTAAAGGATCATATTTTCACTCTTTGCCAATTTTGTGTTGCTAAAAATGCTATTTGTCCCTTTGCAGCTCTTCCTGCAGAAATTAAGTCTTGTACAAGTTGGGTGAACAATGCATCGAACTGTTTCTGTGTTGCCAAGGGGAACATAAAGTCAACATTCATACCCATCAAAACAGCTCCGTGGAAAAGATTTCTGTGTTATTTTATGGTGCATGTCTTCTCTCAAAATGCCATTTGGTATTATGAGAATCCTGGATTGTAACATTTCAGAGTAATGAGTAAAAAACATGACTCATGGCTATTTGAATTTCTTCTTTTTTCTTTAGGGTGAGGGGAGAGGCTAATACAGCTGCTTCAAATATGATGTGTTTAAGAGAACTTCATTTAATCCAACAGGGACCTGGATAGCAAATCAACGTTAATCAGGTAATACAGCCAGGGAAAGTTTGAACATTGTCACATTTGGCACTGTGATTTGTTGCATTTATGAGCTCAACCAGTTAGTTTATTATTATGAAACTCTCAATATGTCAGTGAGATCCTCTAAGGATCTTTCTCTTGGCTAAAATTCATCTAAAGTATTTCCCATTTGATAGCAAGGGTATGAAAGTCATGCAGTGCTTCCAATTTTCACTCAGGATCTACACAAAAATTTATTTCAAATTAGTATAATGGACTACAGAACAACCACAAAGACTTCCTATAAAGCAATTAGGTGTGAAATTTTACCTGTTAGATATCTGTGGCAATATCTGTTCTCATCCCTCGAGTTTAATCAAAAAAAAGAGTACCATATTTTGGGATAGGTTACCAGGCTCTACAGAACCAGGACAAATCTGGTTTGTGTTTGCCTAAGCACTAGAACAAATGCAAATAGAGCTAAAGAGCTGTAAATCCACACCCCATAGAGCTTGTTTTGTAGGAAACAAATTCTGTTGGATAAACCAAGATGAAACTCCAAGTCTAGGCATAATCCTGACTGTATTCTGGGAAAGTCTGGACCTGGTTCAAGAACTTCTGCCGCACCCTTCAATAGACTCTAAAAGTGTATCCAAATAAAAGTTTTCTATTCAGAATTTACTTAAGTTCCTATAAGCTTCCAGGACTAAATAAGCTTGAATTACATTGTCATCAGAGGTTCTATACTGTTTTGTTGCATGAGGATGCTGTCTTTTTGAGTACTTAAACTCTGTTGAATTTGGGGGACGCACATCACGAGCCAGAACCCTGTTTCCAGTGCGATCAGACAGTCTGTGCCTTTTTTCATATATTTATTGTGGCCAACTGCTCTGGGCTTCTGTGGTGGGAAACAGAAGGTGGGAGTTTTGTGAATTGGGATGAAAAGTAAAATAAAACCATCTAATTTTTTATACAGTAAAGGAAGGTGGATATATTTTATAAATTCAGTTCTGAGTTAGGGTGGATAAAAAAGATTAGGATCTGCAAAGGCAAAGAAATCCCAAATAGATAACACAGAAGTAGACTAAGTTATAAACATAATGTTAATATGTTCATCTGTGAAGAACTTGCTGACATGTTCATTTAGAAAACAGCTTTCAGAATCATAAAGCAGAGTGGTCCTGACATGAGTTGCAGGTGTCTCTTCAAACACTCCAGTGCAGAAATGGGTTAGCTGATATCAAACATCAGGCTAAACACCCTTCCCCTCCTACTTAAACGGCTGAAAAAGCATTGCATAAGGTTTAAAGATAGAATCATAGAATCATAGAATAGTTCGGGTTGGAAAGGACCTTAAGATCATCCAGTTCCAATCCCCCTGTCATAAGCAGGGACACCCCACACTAAACCATGGCACCCAAGGCTTCGTCCAACCTGGAAGATCAGCATGAACTGAAAGATTAGGACATTTACTGAGATAAGTGAAGTCCAGGAGCACCATTGCTAAAGCTCCTGCTTCTATGCGCCATCACTTCCACTTTTGCTTACAGAATGAAAAGCCTCCAAAATTGCAAAGACAGATTTACATCTGCAGCTTTAGATCAACTACAAATTAAGTTACCTCAAACCAAACCAAAGTAATTGATTTTCCAGAAGTGTCCAGAACTTTAGATCTGATGACAAGCTACTTAATTCTTTTCTAGCCTTGTCTATTACACTTTTATTTCATTCTTTCTAAAAAGAAACAAGCAGCTCTCTATAGCCTGTACACAAAGAGTATGTTCTGAGTTTTCACCTGGCTGTTGCTGTCATCTGCTTTTGAACTCATATTCCAAGACCTTCTCCTTTATTTTAGCTTTTACTTTTATTTCTCTGAACAAATTAGTGCTCAATCCCACCTTTCCTAACGTACACATTAATAAAGCTTGCATTCACTTCCTGTTTGATTTTGGTAAATAGTGCAGGGGAAGTTGTCTAAAATAATGTGAAATAAGTTTTGAAAACAGTTGCAGTATTTAGAATGATAATTAGATTGGCCAGAGATGACTCATACCTAATGAAATGCAAGGAATAAAGATTCAATACTTTCTGGTTTGGCTGAAACCAAGTTCTATTCCTTCAGGCCAAACCAAGTCAATAATTATGTCTTGTACTTTCCATTTTTACTATTTTTTAGTTATTTCTTCAATATAATGGGATTCTGCATCATGCTAAAAGGAAAATGTGATTGTTATTAAGCTTGCTCTAAAACCACAGCTATTTTTGGTTATGATCTCAGAATTATTATTTTTCAAGTCAAAGTCAATTCACTGCCTGTTATACATTATTACATTAGCATAACCTGTAAGATTTATGAAAAATAGTAATGAAGTAATAAATACTATACTTCTGATATCAACCACCCTTCACAAGGGACAATACAAGAACATGTCTTATTTTTACAAAGTCAAGAGCCAAAAGGAGGCATTTTAAAACCAGACTTAAGTATATGCAAGATGAAATAAAAGAGGAATTGCTTGACAACAGTGAGTTAAATCCTATGCTTCCAAGTTGATGCACAGCATCTGTGGCAATGAATAGAAAAAATGCCTTTGTAAAAACAGTTTAGGAAATGATTTGAGTGAAGCAATTCTGAGCACGTTCATATAGTTTACTGCTAACACTAATCACAGTGAAAAGATCGTAAATTCAAATGCTTGGAAAAGTTTCCACATGGAAAATACTTTACAGAATTATTGTATAGACAGACAATATAAAAATAATTTAGTTTGTATCTTCCAGGAGACTGAAATAGGTTTCATTTAACATAATTAAAAATGACAGGATTTGAGCCTTACATCTAGACTTTCTTCCTAACCACTGGGAAAGAATCTTATACTGGTAAATCCTACCCTTGTGTGGAAATGAATTGTGGCCTGAAATTACCCATTTCTGTCCATCATGCAATGACAATCTAAGTTTAGATGCATATATATAAATTATGTGTTAATATGATATTATTAACTACGATTTAGTTTCTTGCTGGTATTGTTAATGTCAATTATTAATATCTATTAACATAGTAAATATTTAGTACCTAAGTAATACAGAATACTTGTGTGGGAACAGACTTAAATCTTCCAAGTTTCTTAAATTCTAAAGGAGTTTTGCTTCAGGGAAATTAATTGCTTGCTATTTTACAATACTCTGAAATCACAAATTAATTGCCCTTTATCAGAGCTATCCACAGCAGGAGCACCCTGGGTTCACATCTTTCATAAGAAGCCCAGCCTAGGAGATTGAGGGATGATGAAACCAAGACTGCAGTCTGTTCAGCTATGCTAGGATCGATCATTCCAAATAGGAAAGCCAGAGTGCATAAGCTTCACAGAGATAAAGGGAAAAGAATAAACTCATTTCATCTAGCTGTTAGCCAGAGAAAAAGCATTTGGAAAAAGCATGCTACTGATGTGAGATGAAGAGTTCTGTTACGTGAATATCAACCAGTGTGAGGACAATTTAAAGCAAATTACTAAAATAGTTTGACTGGCAGCAGAATATAAGGCAAACTAGCCCAGATAAAACATTTTATGCTGATACACATGATGCCATAATAGGTTATAAATCCCCAGTTCCAATATTCAAGAGTCACTAAATACATACAAAATATTCAAGTATTGGGAACATAATGTTGTACCCAGCAATTTGTAGTATTATAAACATTAACTCTCCTTGCTTTGCTGAAACAAATTAAGAGATTAGAGTAACTGGAAAGACATTTTTTTATAACTTGAATGTTGGCACATTAAATGTTATCAAGATAAATGTTATGTTCAGACTTAGTTCTCTCTGTTCTGCCCTTGAGTGGAGAGAAAACATTATGATATACCCAAGTGGTAATTGGCAAATTTATCTGGAGTGGAAAATTTACTGGAGTGCAAAGGAGAAATCATCCCCCCAGTCTTCCACCCTTGCTCTTCTCAGTCTTCCCATGAATATCAAGGTATAAACAAATATGAGTCAATGCCTCCTTCCTGGGTGGAAGAGCTGCAGCAAAGTGCCAAGCTACATTGATTTTCAGTGGGGTTAAACAAAGTTGAGTGTGTTCAATATCTCTTGGCATCAACATCTTCAAATGAGAAATAAAGACCTTTCTTTCCAGTCAACATCTCCACTGTAACTATTTTCAGACCCATTCTCCTGATTTGCTTAAATAATTGCTGCAATTAAGTATATGAATTGGGGGAACTGCAAGCAAAAGAAAAGACAGTTTCAAGATCTCAGTTTTATTTATATTTATCATCAAGAGTGACTCATCTTAAGGATGGAGAAACAACAAGGCTAAAGAAACAGATACATTTAAAGAAAAATCTATTATTTTACCTGGTGCTTGGAAGAAGTCAGAAGGTTGTTAATGCTTGATATTTAGTTGGTAAATTCAGCTTTGTCTTGGAAAATAGTAACAGCATTTGTTCCTTCTCTGTATCTGAAAACAATTAACAATTCTGGAGTATTTCTGTGGAGGAAAAGCAAAGTTTGGAATGTCAAGCAGAAATGAAACTTTGGACTGGGACAGTCCTGGAAATCTTAGGCTGCAAATCTATTTCTGAGGAGATTTTTATTAGGAGAGGCACCCATTGCCGTGAATCAGCACATAGTGATTGTCACTGAAGCAAAACTCCCTGTTTTGGTTTTACTGATGGGAAGTTTTGCCATTGCTCCTGACAGTTGTTATGGAGCAACCTCTAAGTCTGAACACAAGGACAAGAGACAACTGTCAGAGCTCTTCGCCAATTCATCTAGAAAAATATTGTTGCTGTTCCCATGATGCTACAGGGACAAAAGTGAACAAATTCCTCTGGAAACTTTCAAAATCACTGACATTCTCCTTAGAGGTTGGGGTGGACACAAGGAGAAGCATGTGTTGGAGTGGTTATCCAGACTATTGCTATCTAGGGCTATAGAGATTGTCCTTCAGAAAATGATGCCTGAGATCACCTGGCTGGATTGTATTCTGCTTGCTTTCTAGCGGGTATCAGGAAAAGGGGACCTCAAAAGAAGCTAAAGGTCCAAAAGCAAACCTCAGAAATCTAGAAAACCTTATCAAACTATGTTTTAAGGGCATACACTGGAGTTGTAAGATGACAAATTCATGCCACAAACAGGAGTCCAGTCAGAGCTTTGCTTAATGTTGTCCTTTTAGTCATGCTTCAAATAACTCCAGAGATCAATGTGATTTTTTCCACCTACACAAAAACCTGCAGGCCTACAAATAGTGGAGAAAGGTCTTTCTTTCCGTATAGGCACAGGAGACCTCACTGAGGAGGTTATTTTCCCGTTTGGGGACTGCTGGAAGGAAAGTTGGCCTTGATATCTCTGGTTAATATAAAAACTAATAATTTTGGAAAGAAATGAGGGTGTAGGTTAAGAAACCAAATTCTGTACACACAGAAATCTATAAATATGGAGGCAATTGTGGATGCACAGCATGAAATAGCTTTCTTAAAGTGAACCATACCAGTAGGTTACTTTGACTGGCCCTCCATCCATAACTTCTCTGGTTAGCAAGAAAACATGATATGGGCTTGGAAAATGTCATGGAAATGACCAGCTGTTTAGTTTCTAGGCGCTGAAGGCACTGAAATGATGTCAGAAAAAACTGACTTCTCCGACAAAAATAAAGTAAGAGCCAAAACGTACCAGTAGAGCAGGAAAATGCAAATGCTGGGGCCAGAACTGAAAAGAAGACTAAACATTATTCATTCTGGGCTGTTTACGTTATAAATAGTAATAGTAATATTTAATGGTTTTAGTCAGCACTAAAAATAAATCATTTAGTGGCTCATTAAACTTATTATTATTACTATTATTGTAAGAATGGAGACACAAATGTAACATGGCAGATTTGCTCTTAAAACTCTATGTTTAGGTAAGAGATTCCTCACTGACCCTGAAGTTAAAGTTTCTACAACTAGGACATGTCTTTTTCTAGCAAACTCTATTATTAAATGGGGAAACTTGGATGGCTACATGAGCTTTGTAGAAACAAACTATCTGTTTGTTTTGTTGGTGGGAGAAATGATCCAGACCTAGAAGCAGAGTGGCCCCTTGTAAAAGAAAAACCTGGGCTCCAGGGTGTCCTTCTGAACTCTGAGCTCTGTTCCAGCAAGTTGGCAAGACCTGAAGCATTTCAAAAAGGACACATCACTGGTGGATCTCTATAATACCTTTCTTGGAGGTCTTACAAAATTCCCACCTTACCTCTCAGTGGCTGTAAGATTATCTTAGGTATATATCTGATCCTGCAATGACTCAACAGTAACATGGGTTGAGCAAGCTATGATACCACCATCATTCTAGGTTGCTGCTTGATTTCACTGACCTCTCAAGGCATTTATGCAGGTTTGTGTTGAACTTTTATAAACTGAAGAAAGCTGCTTGTTGCTCTGCCTAGTAGATCTCCACAGATCTCCACTAAATAATATGAAAGATAGTGTAGGGTAAAGATCTTCATCCCTACATTAAAATCGACGAAGTTACACCTTCACTGTCAGGAAAGGATTTGAATTTACAGATCTGAGGCTGAGCTCTTTAATCCTTTGCACTATTTGTGTGTATATTTACCTTTGGATTTCAGTTTGGAATGAGCTAGTTGGGTATTCAGATGGATGAAAGCACACCAGGGCAGGCTTGGCAAAGCTTGTTTAGGCAGACTAGCCCTGCAGTATCTCCTTGCACCCCCACCAGACATCAGCAGAGAAATCCAGTTCTTCCTCCTTCCTTCAGCTTCTCAGCAACTGAGCATTTCCATAGGATTGCTGAGCCCTATCTTCACTCTTCCGTATATGAATCCTAGCAGTGAGTGCTTCTGCCCTCATCGCAGTGTCCACTCCCGTCTCCCCTCAGTGCAACCCACATTGCACATTAAGTCCACAGGCATTTTTGCTCAGTAAGGTATAATTCAGGAGCAGATGGAAGAATAAGGCAGCAGAGATCAAAGACAATCCTGTTTAGTGCTGGAAAACAATGGGAAACAAATTGTTCTTAACAGAGCAGTCTGAATAAGAGCAGATAATTAACAGGCCAGTCTTAGCAAAAAGCAGACAAACAACCTTAAACACATTTCCTTTTTTCTGTCTTCCTTGCGATCAAGGTGGAGGTATATGTTTTATGGAAGAAAGCACAGATAGAAATATATACTGCTAACAAAGAATACTGATTAACACCAAGGAGGTCCTATTGCTTTTGAGGAACACATTGACACAGTTGGAAATCTGCATCCAGTCAGGCATTCATATTCTAACATTCAGGAAAATCATGCAAACGATTCAAGGTGAGGAAAGTATGCCCTACACTGAGAAAGTGTTTAGCCCAGTAGTTCAGTTGCTGGAGGGGTTAAAAGGAGTTATAATTCCCTTTAAGGAGGGACAAGGTTCCTGACACTAGGCTTCCAAGTGAGCACAGAGCAGCACCACAAGGCTGAGAATTTGGAGTTAGAGCAGGAAAACTGACTGTGACATCAATATGCCAATCTCTTAGGAAATCAGCTAACTGCTTGTGGTACCCACCAAAGCTGCTGTCGAGTTAGGTTTTTTCCCTTTTCTTAAGTATGTTATCCCAGAGTTCACTGATGGGCTCAGCCTCAGTCCATCTTGAAGCCATCTGCATTGGCTATATTACTCCATGTGAGTAAGCTTCTGGCAGTTTCTCATAGAAACCACTTCTATAGCCCCCTTACTACCAAAACCTTACTACACAAACCCAATACAACCACTTAAGTCATTCCTTATTCATTTGGCATCTTCAAGTTGAGACTGAATTAGGAGAAAAGGTCACTGAAAGTGATTGTTTTACATTGTGTGAGACACTTCCAGCACACATCTCAGTTTAAGCCTAAAACTGCCCAATCAATATTGACTCATAGACTGAATAATTACTTCAATGCATATTTTTAAATTAATCTCAGCTATAAATTCAGCAATAAATTCAGCCATAGTCTCAGCAAAAGTTCTTTGGACTAGAGACAAAACAAAATACACCTGCATTTCCCTCAAAATGCTCAGGGTAATTTCTGCTCAGCATTAAAATAATGATAATAATGAATATACATGTTGCAGAATTTTGTGTCTCCTGGGTAAGCTGTACAAGATTTTAATTTCCCTTGATACAAAATTTCCCTTGGGCAGGCATATTTGTGTATCTGTGATTTGTTTTGGCTTCATTGCTTGTAGCTGACAGCAGGATGGGGAACGACACAGGTCAGTGTGCAGTGGAGCAGACAGAGAACAGATCATCTTGAAGACTTTACTCACATCTATGTGAAGACCATGCATCAGGCTGGGATTCAGGAAGAAATCACAGGGGTTGCTGCTATCCACGCTTTGCACCTTTTATGTTTGCTTAGATCCAGCAGGAATTCTACACCTATACCTTTTCTGCAATAGCCCCTGTTTTCTCCTTGCTCACAGCATAAGGAAGCCTTTTAAGAAATTAAAAGCATCTTATTATAGGATCATAGAATCATAGAATTGTGATTTAGAATTTATTCTAAAGCTTCTGGGCTTACAGCATGCTCAAAATCAGGGCACATGACACGCAAATGCAAGCATGCTTTTTTTTAAACTGGCTGGACATGAGCAGGCCTTAATCCCAAGTGTACATGGCTTCTAGACTCAAGTTAGCATAGCCTAAGTACATTGCTACACAATGGTGTGGGGCTGGCTTGTATCCTACTAACTCAGAAGCTATTTTGCATCTGCCTGAAATCTGTTTTCTGTACACAGAAACCTCCAGGATATAATAACCAGGATATAATAACCATCTCCAGCCTTTTCATAGAGCTTAAGGCTGGGGGAGACCATGACATTTACTCTGACCTCCTTTATATTACAAGTCCTAAGATGAGAATGCCAAGTTAGTAGATACATTTGACCTTGATTTGGCTGTGTTTCAGTTTCTAATCGAAATAAGCTCAGGAATAAGGGAACCCATGTTCACCCCAGTTAGTGTTGTAAAAATTAAATACATCCATATTCAGAAGGCAGAGCACTATATCAATGAGACTCACTGTAAAACTATGGAATAACTTACTGTGTTTGAACCATGTGTTGTAGAGAAGACAGAAGCATCAACTCTAGTGGAAAGGGGAAGATAAATAATGAATAGTTCCTCCTTTAGGGAATGCCATCCAACAGGGGTCACAAATGAGGTTGTGCTCCTGCAAAAAGAAAACCAAGATGTGATCCTCTAATTTCAAAACACAAACACATAATGGATGCCAGAATTAGATGATCAGGGAATCATCCCTTTTTCTAGTTGCAGATTTGTAACTACAAAGGTAGGTGCAAGAAGCAGAAAAAGAAGGGTGCTGTGGGCATGTGCTATTATACAAGGACTATTGTTTGACTGGGTTTCTTTCCTTTTTCACAACTCTGGCTCTTTTGGAATTGTTTTCAATCCTCTCATGATTTTCAGGTCTCTTTCTACATTTCTCTCCTTTGTGTATACAGAGCTGCATGGATTCTTTTAGTCATAAAGGCCAAAATTAGGAAACACAGGTTTGAGTTTCATGAGTTACTTGTTATGGATTATATTAAACATCATCAGATCAATATCTTCTTTTAGTTAGACAAACATCAGTAGCATTATTAGGTTTTACAGCTATGTAAGTTATTTGCACAACGAGCTATTACTATCCTAAATAGTTATTCCTTAAGAATTTCAGTTAGTTTTGGGAATTTTTTGATATTGCAAGAAAAACATAGTCCATCCCTGTGGGCACTTCTATGGTGCCTAAATCGTTCAACCTAGTAGTGACTTAGTGTTTGTGCATGATAGCAGTGTCTTTGTCATTTTGCCTAATCTCTGAGACAGCAGACTGTAGTTATGGTGTTCTTTCAGTTCTTCCTATTGTGATTTGGGGACAAAACAGCGGTTAGAGCCAATATCTCCAAGGACTTTGGTTTCCCTCCAAGACGTTTTCTTCCCTTGCCTGACTGGAACATATGTTACTAAATCGTGAGTTGGTATCTAAAAGCATCTGTCATTGTTCTTTTAATTTATGCATATCCACAATGCAGATGATTTGTATATAAAATACCTCCTTCTGGGTGTAATGGACGGGAATGTAACTGGCAGTTGATTCCATCTCATGACTGAGAGACACAACAAAGTATTCTTTTTGTCAAAATGTATTCTTTAGTAGAGTATATATGTTTATGTTCATTGTGACTGTTGGAAAGAGGCAGGAAAACAGAGGTGTGTAGCTATTCTATGACCTTCATGCTTGACTTCATCGGGGTGCTTGGCTAACAATGCTCTTGGAGTGGACAACAGTGAGATCATGAGAAATGGCAAGTCCCCTTGAGTAAACAAGTAGATATCTGGGATAAAGCTGGTTTGTTTTCTAAGGATGTAAAAGTAGGACCCTCTTATAGCCAAATCCAAAGCCTCACCTATGGGTGGATGCACCATGTAGGAGTTTTTCCAGCTACCTGCGACTCCTGGCACTGGCTGCAACGGGGCTTCCCAGCTTGAAGTGTGGGCCTAGATGATGATTCAGTAGTAACTGGTGAGGTATTTCTTCTTAATCTCTGCTCCCTCTGTTCAGTAATGACTTGATGCATTGTTAATTTTCTTCTAACTTTACTTACGTATATATTTATCACTGATTTGCTTTGTTGTAAGTACAATAAGAGAGATAAATACCCAATTCATGTTAGTGTGCTGTTTTGTTTAATGTGCTTATTCACTTTAGTGTGCTTGTTTAATACACTGTGCATGTTATACAGCTAGTGTGTAATTGCTTTGTTGCATACTCTGCCTGTCAGCAAAACACTGCGCTACAGAGCTGGTATTAAATGCCTAGGTGGGTTAAGTCATGAACAAAAACAATTGGATGTGTTTGCTTATTTAAAGCATCAGTGTCAATCTAGCTGCAATAGTTCTACAGCTAACATATTTAGTGTATTTGTAATTAAGTTTCAAATAATATTCTTCTCTGTGAAGAAAAATATCTAAGTGACAACTCCAAAGGAACTTTAGGATTTAATTCCATCCTTAGTCACTAGATAACTTAGTACAGCCTTAAATCCACAAAACATTCAGTATTTGAGGGTACAGCTTTGCAGCACCTCAGATCAAGCAACTACCAGCATCACCTTGCTTTTTTGACATTTTTAAAACCTTAAAACCTGTAGGCTAGTGAGAATTTCACTGTTCTTTAACTGAAAAAAGGTGATGCATTGCTACCTTGGAAGTGAAGCACACGTTACAACGGAAGAGACAGACAGGATGTGAAAAGGAATATGTATAAGTGGCTTAAATATATGCTGGGTGTGTATATATATTTTGAGAGATGAAATGCACATAGACACAAATTTGAATTTCCAGATTGCAGGAAGGAGTACTCTTGTACACTAAAGGAAGAATGTGGGCATCATGCTCATAAACAGGGGAACATCAGCTCTGTGTCTTCCAAGCTATTCACCTTTTGCAATATAACCCAGCTACAGGTTGCAGTTCAGAGCCTGCTGCTCTCATAGCAGCAAACCTGGCTATAAAGATGTAGACCCTGAAGTGCAATGTGCAATCATTCAAATTACTTGGTTGGCCTGCTTCACATCAGGCATTTTGATGTGAGGAAAAGGGGCTATTTCACAGCTACAGACACCCTTCTCTTTGCCCTGTAATTGCTGCAGTATCATAAGACCTGAGGATCATGAAGCCGTCTGGTTTATGGATGAGCAGGTATGCAGCCAAGACACATCTGTTTAAGCTGCTGAATGCTCTTGGGGCTCTGCTGGAGGCTGTACTGGAGAGATCAGAAAGAAGGCAGTAGTACCGCATTAAAGGAAAACCTCTGATTACTGGAATGTCAGTAGTGCATTAATGTTCCCCAGAGAGACACTTCACTGCTACTGATGCACTCATGGGAAGACTACGGTGACATTTCTTAAGTCGTGTCTATACCCAGGATGATGCAAAATCTATTCAACAGACAGAATGGAGCTTTTGGTTTATGCTTTTTTTTTTTTTTTTGGTTTATGCTTTCTTTTTTTGGTTGTTTTAAAAAGCTGAATGATTGCTGTATGTCTTTGAACCAGGTCCACCTGACCCATGCAGCCAGTCTCCACTGCAGGACAATGTACTAGGTCTTTTCTAGCCTTCCTCTTCCCCATTTTTCTTGTCAGGATCCAAACATCTTCCCATCCTCCCCTTTCATGCTTTTCTGTATTTGACTACTACTGATATTATTTTTCAATCTTCTCTTGCTTAGAATGAAAAGCTTGAGTTCTTTCAGGCTTTCCTCATTGGGCATGGTTTTCTTAGGAACTACTCTATATCTTACAAAAGCAATTTTCTCAAAGATAAAGGTTTCCGAATGTCTATTTTCTCTGTAGAAAACTAAATAGCAACACAGAGCATAACCTGTTAATACTTCCTACCTTTCAGAAACTGTATAATTAGAGGTTCACCAGAGGCCTTCCTAAGCCAGATATCCATCAGAGGAAAAATTGTTTATGATTCATGCTCTGACATGAAATCCCAGAAAGCCACAAGAACAAAGCAAATTTCCTGGCTAATAATGTTTTCTCATGAGACCAAGCTTACCTCTATTCTCTAAACTCACCAAAAAGGCATTAAATTAAGCCTGAAAACTGAAGGGGGAGCATGTGGAAGTGATTGGAGGTTGAAAGGAAGAGGGAGTGCCAACAGTCTGGTCAAAAAATGTTTGTATGAAAACTTATCTCTTAAATCACAGTCTATGATCTACTTATTTAAGCTTTACACTTCTAGAGATGTACTGAAATTTGTCATCTTTACACATAGCTACTGATATAGAAACATAGAATAGTTAGGGTTGGAAAGGACCATAAGATCATCTAGTTCCAACCCCTCTGCCATGGGCAGGGACACCTCACACTAAATCATGTCATCCAGGGCTCTGTCCAACCTGGCCTTGAACACTGCCAGGGATAGAGTATTCACAACTTCCTTGGGCAACCCATTCCAGTGCCTCACCACCCTTAGAGTAAAGAACTTCTTCTTCATATCCAATCTGAATCCCCTGTTTCAGTTTTAACCCATTACCCCTTGTCCTGTCACTCCAGTCCCTATAGGCCCCCTTCAAACACTGGAAGGCTGCTATGAAGTCTCCACACAGCCTTCTCTTCTCCAGGCTGAACAGCCCCAACTTTCTCAACCTGTCTTTATATAGGATGTGTTTCAGTCCCCTGATCATCCTCGTGGCCTCCTCTGGACTTGTTCCAATAATATGTACTGATATACTGACATGGATATACTGCACTTGATTTCCAAAGGAGTTTCATAACTCCACAAGGAACTTGGCCAAAATGCAGAAAAGGCCCAAGAACGTCAACAGCCTACTACTGTCTAGCTTTGCTTTACTGATTTCCCACTGTGTTTTTTTCCAACTGAAAAGAGACCAATAAGTCTGTCTTTTTAATGCATATTTTTTGCACTCACTTAAAGCAGAAAACATCATCAGCTACACTTTATCATCTCATTCTCAGCTGCTCACTTCTTAGTCAGGTTCTTATTTCCTACCTTATTAACCTTTAACCTGAAGATAAAAGGTCTCATTGATTTATCTATTTGTTTATAGGAGGTGAATATTTTCTAAACCTGGTTTTGTAATCTCTGGAAGATCTGTGGTGAAAAAAGAGAGATCAGTATTAGCATCCTTATAAAAATTGGGTGATGTTCACAATGAAAGAGCCTCAAATTAGCAGCATTTCTCTACAGTGGAAAAGTGTCAGACCGCTGACCCATGCAGAGACCTGACAATGAGTCACTCTGTCTCAATGGACAGAAGTCACAGAAAGTGGTATTGATTGACTTTAGTCGTGATGCATAATGCATTAGTAAGAGGGACATTAATGTGTACTGCTGCTGGACAGCACATCACTTATTTCAGGGAGTGCTCATGTAACTTTCCATTTTGCTGTTTCACAGCTTCAGGGTAGTTTATGCCAACATGTGTTCCTTCCCATTTGCAACAGGGCCCTAAGGACATGGCCACAAGCATTTGTTGTGGACCAGATGAGGACAAGTGATCTATTATTTGGAAGTAACTTGAATGCTTATGGCCATAAATACATGAAATTACTTTGGAAGAATAGCAACGATTTTGGATCTTTTGTATGCAGCACAAACTTACTCTAGTTTGATAAAGTTGAGTTAGATGACTGCTGGGATGTTCATTGTCCTTAGATAACTCTTTTTTTCACTCATTCCAGGCAGAGATCTGGAATAACGCTCCCATGTTACTCCATTTTGTCATACAAAGTTTCTTTCCTGAAGAAGTCTGAAGCTACTACTGCAGCCCAGATTTATCTACTGAACAGAGAGGTACATGAGTTTATTTACATTATACTTCCCTATACAATCACTGGAGGAAGTCAATCATCTGCAGAGACTTAGATCTTAGAAGACTTAATCACTCGCCCGAGGTAGGTAGAATTCAGTAAAGAGGAGACCAGCTTCCAAATTGAGTCATCTAGTTTTGGATTTGGAAATATAAAGGTGGAAAAGGCATCACTTTCCTTGCTGTTTTTACAGTGACTCATCGCTCTGTACTGAGTTTCATAAATTCCTGCAGAGCACTGACGTAAAGCTAAGGGAAGCTGCAAGAAGGAAAAAGGTCTTGATGCTGGGAATAAAAGAGAACACAGTTCTCAAAGCAGGCTATGAGTTAAAATACTTGGGTCTTAATCAGTTGGATACACCTGTGTCCCATTTGCAGCATTTTGATCCTGTAGCTGTCAAAAGGAAGTTTCTTTCTCCTTGCTGATTTTCTTAAAAGGCAGCAAATGGCTATTCAGGTAATATCCACTGACCCAGCTGTGGGGCAATGCATTGATAAGCAAAGAAAGGGTCACCAGTACACTACCATTGGATCCCTATGGAGAAGTGACAGGGCCTGCTAAACACTATATATCTGCAGTGTGACACCAAAGCAGCAGCTATCATAAATCTGGCCACTGGCTACGAATAGGTCAATCTTGTTTGTGAAGAGCTATTTCACAGAAGACCGATTCAACCTTCAATCCAATCCTCAACCGGTAACAAGACCTTATCCAAGTGGAACATGGCAGGGGAGTTGGAACTAGATGATCTTAACGTCCTTTCCAACACTACCTATTCTATGATTCTATCTATGATCAGCAATTTGTCTTTGTGATTCAGCCTAAATCTATACTTTGAAGAGTTTCCTTATAAAAGACTGTGGAATTCACCATGAGTTATGCTGTCATGAAGCAATGTGTTTGGGGGTCATTTTCAGGGATGTGTTGTTCTTATGGACCTGTGTGACCATTATGTGAGCTTACGTGACAGAATAGATATTGGCAGATGACAATATGAAATCTTTAAAACCTGTCAGTGAATTATCTATTTTACCAGTCATTTTCTACTCTGAAGGATGTTTTGTGTGTCTAATTATAGCAAAACTGCACAGATTGTGTCAAATTGCCTGCTATTATCCAAGTTGTATGAGCTACGGCTGACGGAACATGTACATATCCTAATTAAGAACATTTTAAAACTGACTTGAATAAAGAAACCTTTTTCACAACTTGTTCTGAGGTTTTTGTAGCAGGAGAAGGAAGTAAATAACATTTTAGGTTTCTGCCCTCATTTCCTAACTGTATAGAGCACTAAAATCAGTCACAATGTGCAAACAATATGTCAGAAATAAAGCCTTTGTCTTGACAGATTACACAGCACAGCAAAAAAAATTGTGCTTCTCTGAAGATCTGAAGTACAGAATGTAACATGCTTTAAATACTTCATTATCTCAAAGATCTCCAAGCGTTTGGACCTCCCACGTGATAGCTGACTTCATTCATCCATTTAAGTTAATGGCATGTTTCTCTTGCTGAGTTCTTGTGTAAGTGAGCAGAATGCACGTTTTCTAATGGTACAGGAGGACTTCTAGCTTGGCCTTCTGAAATTGCATTGTGTGCTGGGAATAATGTGATATGAATCTGTGTGTGGTGAGCAACAGCAATATACATCACTTCATATAGTCTAATTCTTTATTATTATTACTATTATTATTATTATTATTATTATTATTACTACTATTTTCCTTATATGTCCCATTAAACTTTGTCTCAACCCATGAGTATTCTCACTTTTACCTTCATAATTCCCTTCCCCATCCCACTGCACAGAGGGAGGGAGTGAATACCTGTGTAGTGCTTAGTTGCAAGCTGGGTTTAAATTATGACAAACATAACATGATGGACTCATCCAGAGATTTCCCTTCAAGAAGAAGGTGTTAATTTCAAAATCCCTACTGGAAAGCCATTAGATTTCTGGTTAAGGTCTTCAATGCTGAAGGAGATTATTATGGGTTTCAAACAAGCACTCAGCAGAAACAGATTTAGAATGAAAATATCCAGCCTTCAATCTATTATCTTCCAAAGTTTATTTCAGAAAGAGAGAAAATGTCAGTTTAGAATGTCTTTCCAAAAGGTAGTTGTCTAACTTCAGTCCTGTTAGTATCTCACTGGCTTCTAAAGGCTCATTTTTCAGCCCTTAACCACACAGAAATCCAAGTACAGAGCACATGAAGCAGGAATTAGATTTATATTGTGAATAAAAGTAAAGATCCAAGAAATATTTAAATTTTAAAAACTATATCCCATGATATACCAGCAGAATTTGGAATGAATATTGCTCAGTGATGAGAAAAGCTATTTTGTAAAGAAAAATATCATATATATGTGTATTTTTCAATAACTTTGTATTATTAATTAAAGTAAATATTTTAAAGCCTAAACTGAATATACTCTCTGAAAGTTCATGATGTTTATGTGATGTGATGCTTTTAAGTTTGTCTTTTAAGTCTTTCTTAAGTTTGTCATGCTTTTTCATTGTGTTTTCTGGGCTCTTGATCTGTAAAAAATGGATACATTTAGCAAGGAAATAATTTATGGAGAACAAGGTTAAAGGAATTTGATTTGCAAGAGAGTAAAAATGAGGGGAAAGTACATTAAAAGTCAATACCCTTTTAA
>JBCJKH010015277.1:6440-38016 GCA_039877255.1 Loriculus beryllinus | reverse complement strand
CACATAATGGTTTTTATGTGTGTATGTATACAATTTCAGGCATAGTTTTGACTTTAGGAATTTCCTCCTTAAAAGAAAAAGTCAAGAATATTCCAGCAGAACGCAGTCTGACACCAACTGCAAGTGGTAAAAATAATCAGATTTGGGCAGTCCTCAAGAATCCAACATTTTGAATTGATAAGCAGTTAAATGGTTAGCAAAGACTCATACAAGGATTATATATGTTTGGCATCACTATTCCCCGCCCTACCCAATTAAGTGCTAGTTTTCCCAATCTAAGTCACATTAGAAACAAGTGAAATCATTCCTTCATTGAGGTGAAAAGTAAGTCCGCCCCAATTTCAGTGATAAAAAAAATTAGGTTGTTATTCTGTAAACACACATAAAAGCTTACAGAAAAAACACTAATCAGTTTAAGTGCAAACAATTCTGTATCTGTAAGAAGTTAAGACATAGGAGTCTAATGCTAAAGGATTTTAATCTTTATGAAAATACCGAAGTGTGAAATCCAGTTTAGTTATTGAGATGGTCTCAATATTTAGCAAATTAGTGGGTGGTTGCATCCTTTCCCATTTAAAAGATTGTGCTGTAATTTCAGGATGTTTAAAGTTGAAATACGTGAAATAAGAACATTTTTAACTGGGATCTAGGATCACAAAACACAAAGCAAACGTATCTCTATTTTTCAAAAGACTTTTCAGAAGGAAGGTTCAGTTGGGTAAATTGGGACATGCATTTATTTACACAGATTTGTTGGGCTCAAATTATTCTCTTACATTAAGTTTGGAAAGCTATTCTTAATACTTTCCACATTATTAGTAATATTTAACACATTTCTACATTTATGTATGCACGTGTACATATTTATGTACAGTCACATACTATTTCCTTGTCTTAGCTCCCATAAAGTTATAGAAAACAGTCTAGTTTTTATCAGCAAAGGTTTGGGCATACGTGTTCTCTACTAATTTTCACTCAACTCAAATGTAACCCCTAAAATATATGACTTAAAGCCAGAGTTTCAAACCCAGAAGTAGATTTGGAATAACCCTCAGATGTGGCTGACTAAGAATGTTATTACGGTCAGAATGGAAGAACCTGTCCTGAAAGTAAATACACCAATAAGATCAATTGGTGCACCACTCTAAAGCAATGAGAAACCAAACACCATCTTTAAGGTAACCAAGCCGTGAGTTCACTTGAACACCAGGTACAGGAAAGCCAGGGTGTAACAAGGCAGAGGAGGATGGGTTAGAAACTGTGCAGGTGTGAGGAGGAAGTGTTAGTACACCAAGTGCCATAATCATGCAACAATGTTAAAACACCGTCACAGCCTGATAAAGAATAAAGCCTTATTTAATTCGTGTTACCAAATATTCTATGAGACATTACAGTCAAGACCAAGAGGCAGGCAGTTGTGGGTCAAGCAGAAGCAGTGTTACTATTAATTAGTAACAGCATTACTATTAATCTCATCCAAACATTTCTGCCCCACTAGCTGTGGCTATACTGAAGAATGCAAAAGAAAAGGTCACTTGACTTTGAAGTCAGAATTTCACAAAAAACTTCTCCCTGAGAGTACAAGCATAGGATAACACTGAATGACAATGGCAGGGGGGAGTTGTGATGGTTAAAAAGAGGGAGAGAAGTATAGTAAACATACTTCCACAGAATAAAGCAAAAGAAAAGCAGAGAATAAAGGGAAAGCTGGGTTCAAAGGTACACAATATTTCTTCATGGTTTTGCTTCCACAAACTACTCCTCTTCCCAGTCAACAGGAGTTAATTCCCATTTGGCTAATAGTGAGAAAGGCTCGTGATCAGATGTGTCTCTTGTTGGCAACACCTGTATTTTGTGGAACAGACTATTGAATTTCCAGCCTTCACTATCAAATGTTTTTTCTTGCTAAAACTAAACGCAGAATTCAGTTTACTTTTGAGTCAAATACACCCCTGGGGGAAGGCTTAATGAAGTTGATAACTTCACAACATGAAAGAATTGGACTCAAAATCCTGTAAGTGGTTTGAATCTCTGGCTACACAGACTGCTTAGAGAACTGACAGTAACGGATAGCAGCTTTGAGCTACCTGGGAGAGATTCAATAGTTTTACTTATTTACTTTTTGTATACAGCCCTTTTAGACCTCACTGGAAATGGCTTTTGGTAAAAGGGCCTAAGTCAATGACTCCCGAGAAAAGTGCAGCTCCCACAGATCTTATTAAATATTGGGCATAGATCTTAAACAAGTTTTATTTATGCAACGTACTGTCTTCCCAATTACACAATATATAATTTAATTATTAAATGACAGTATATAATTTAATAATTAAACATTTCCTTCTCATAAAAATATGCTACAATAGGGTCTTAAAGACAGAGTTAATGCAATAACAAAGAATTATAATAGTTTGAATAACAAAATGTAAAACTTATTTGCAAGCCAGGCTTGTGTGTGTGACAGGATCCTAGAGCGAGCCTAAAGAAACTTGGTGGAGCTTGTGCACCTTCCATCTACCTTCTCCTTAGAGAATGACAGACCTAGACTTTCTCTCTCTTGAACAGTTCCTCTCTGATCCATTAAAATGCTGTAGACAGAGAATCATTTAATCTGCAATGAAGACCTGATGGCATAAGGAACATTAGGCATCCTGAGAGATCGCATGGTCCTTCAACTCTTCTCTTTCAGTACTGAAGCAGTAAGTGAACACTGTAATTGACTTGTTCCTCCATATTCTCATGGAGAGGGAATTTCTTTTTCTCAGTGTACAAACGAGGAACTGAAACTTTACTAGAATTGCTCATGCCCAAAGAGAAGGTCCATAGCAGGGCAAAGACCTGAGATAATTTAAATACTCAGCTGGGATTCAGGAGTTATCAGCTCACACTCTTTAATAACTGATTATGGATTTTTTAAATAAATATCACTGTTTGGTTTATCAGTATTTTCCTGTACTGATCATCCAATAGTATTTAATAGAACCTTACCAATACATACTTGCTTTTTTTCAAAGAAGAAATAGTTATTAAGACTTAGAGATTATTAATGCCTGTATCTACTGAAATTTAAAAAAACCCTGGCTTTCTAGCAGTATATTGTGGATTTGCAGGACTTGTCCTCGTTACAATAGCTTTCATTCTAACAGGTACTGATATTTATATAAACATGTCTGCCTACAAATAAGACTTCCTTTTGAGAAGTCACAAAATATTGTAAAAAGAATTCTTACATGGTGGCTGGGGGTAAAGTTATGCAAAAGCTATTTCATAATTGCCTTCCAAACATTTTTGTGTCAAAGGCACAAGATACTGACATGCTGGAAGATGGACACTGAGCTAGGTTAACTGCTGTTCTGATCCAATGAGGCTATTTCTACCTTTCTGTGTTTGCAGCCAAGAATTTTTCCATGGTCAGATGATTATAAAGCTATTAAGACTGCTTGTCTTTTTCTTTCCTCCCTCTAAGCTATAGTTTTGTTATCTTAACAAAGACACCACAGGACACACAAAGATACCACAGGCAGTTAACTGGAGAGGACAGAAGACAACTATCATGCTGGTTTAACTAGAACTAGCTTGGGATCAGAAAAAAGGAGTAGAAGAGCTAGTCTCTCTTTTTCAGCCACTGTAGTTAAGAATGTGAGCAGCCCACGCCAAAACAATTGCAATATATCCTACTAGTATGCCTCCATCAAAATTGGGGAAATACATTTCTCCCAGAAGGCAGCCTGGTTTGTGCAGACAGTGCCCCAGAACAGGAAAAGTATTATCATATATGCAGGGGAAGAAAAAACAACAGCAACTTACTTTCTGCAAGTAGTATTGAGCTCAATCAAAGCATCTCACTAAAACCAAAGCAAATGCCTCCTCTGGAAGCATTTTAGTGGCATCTACTGGTATGCTGTTTCATTTAACAGTTTAATAATAAATGAATAAATGCACCTGGAAATACAGCAGCATCCGTGTTGGAGAAAGTTTACTTTTCCAAGCTTTACACAGTGATATTTGGTATGCAAGTATGTGTTTTCCTATTTATCTTATTGGTAAACACATCACTTGGATGAGATCAAAGGTGGAGCAATTGAGCTGGGATATGTTTCAGATAATTATTCCCTATCTTGGCCTAAAATATGCAATTCAACTTATCCGAATGGTTCCCTCTAACTTTTGATAACCCCACTGTAAAAGCAAAGGTATCTGCCACCAGGCAGCTGAAAGCAGGATCAGGACTTTGTGACCATTACAGACAAACCTAGTGCATAACACGTGTAGGTACTGTACACAAGGAAGTTATTTCCCTTTCACTGAAGTGTTTTTTCTCATCAGGACTTCAGTTTTCTCTGGGGGAGCTGAAAGAAGAACAAGAGCCCGATCTCAATTGCAGGTGGTAGCTTTTTAAAGCTACTTTTTAATCTGTGCACAAAGAGAAAATTCATACTTTCTCTACATGGTATTATCCTAAGTTTGAAGCTGCATCTGAAATACAGTAACATGTATTTTCTATTCATTTCCTGAACCAAGTAAGTGATACGAATTAGAGCAGTTGTCATTCCTTCAGAATATTGACATTTCATATCTGAAATTCTCCTAAGTATGTTCTTACCTTCCCTCTCTCATTTGTTATCATATAACATCCTGGTTCAGCTACAACAAATGGATAGGTGGAAATGAACTATTAGGAAGTTATTAGTATTTAGGGTAATTTTACTGACATTAATGCAATTTAGAAGCAGAGTAAAAGGAAGCTGTGCCAGAGCTATGCTATTTACCAGTTCCTCAGCTCACCCTAAACAAAGCTCTGTGAGCCAGTCTGATGATCCACAGACCACAGCTGAGTACCTCTGGGTTACACACTCCTGCTGAAAAGCCTGCTACATGCAAGAACTGCTATTTTCTTGTTAGACTGAAGGCAGTGCAAGGGAGTAGTCAGAGAGAAAGGTGGCATTATGCACTGGTATCTTAGTATCTACAGTTAGTAGATACTAACAGTTAGTTAGTTAGTATCTACATTAGTGGAAGGATACATATCAGGATCTTAAAGGTTGCACAATAGGAATAAAAGTTAATTTTTGCCCATGCAAAAGCTCAGTGGTAGACAGAAGTATGCAGAAAACTGAGATGGTAAAGACAAAAATGTTAAATTTAGGTCAGTACCCTTAACCCATCCTCCTCCCCCCTGTCTACCCAATTGAATCTTGAGCTTTAACAAGCTGTTAGCTTATGCACTACTTTCTCTATAAAATATTTTGAGACAACCTTCATGGTATTTGCTGATTTCATTTGCAGGCCTCACTCTTCTAATTTTAAGAGAGTTCATTCCAGTGGATACACCATGTCTTAAGGGCACCATCTTTGATCAGTTGGTTTTACAGAGAACTGGCTTGAAAACAAGGAATTTATGATCTCTAAATTAATTTTCCCCACAGAACTTGAAGGAGTATTTTGGGGAAGAAAGGCATTATAGTTGATCAGTTTTCCCTTCTGGTTTCACTCACACTTCTACAGAGACAATTGAGTTGTTTCACTATTACTACGTTTTTCTCACTCTTTGGGTGCTAGAAGGGAAGTGAAGATCAGAATATAGTGAACTGATGTGCTTATTATTATTTACTGCAGCTACGTTCCTCAAACGATAAAGCTACCTACAGAAGTCTGCATTATTTCAGGGGCTTCTGTGGAAAAATAAGGTAACTCTTTGAAAAGGATTTTGGACATCTGATTATAGATATATAGATAGGGAGTTTTTGGCAACTGGGCAAGTCAGCAATGCTCATCATTGGAAATCATGGCAAAGGAAAAGGATCAAGGTGCCTCAGCTTATCTTGGTGGTGTCAGATGGCTTTGATAAGCAGCAGTAGAACAAAGAATGTTATTTTGCCTGAGAGCAAATTTTAGTCAAATAAATCTTGTGTACATTGCAGAAAGCTGTTGGTCAAAGGCTGACTGAAGAAATTCATTATCTGGTACTACCACATACCATACCAAAATTCTAGCTTTTTAACTTTGCAAACTAAACTTCGTGCAAGTATCCATGTATTTTCTCATATGTGGAATGACAGTCCTGGTCACTGAGCTGTGGCACTGCTAAAGAAGCTACAAAATCAACCCAGTCCCCAGGGAACCCCAGTGCACAAGTGAAAAAATGGTGTCACTTCTTTTGGCCCTGAAGAAGGCTTCAGGTAGCAAGAGCTGGACTTTCCATAAGCGATAAAGCAGTCCCTAAAATACGTGTTCCTTGATCCTGAAGATACACTCCACATAGTTCTGCATAATGAGAGCAAAACTGCAATGAAGAGAAAGTGACCTCTGCATTTGTTACATAGCAAAAACTCACTCTCCTTCCCATGCAGGCAGGCGTGACAAGAGGGAAACAAGGGAAGGAGCCACCACACAGAACCTTTCTCCTTTTGTATTTTTATCATGCATTAAAGAAAGAGAGGTCAAGTTCTCATGCCTGCTTTCCTGAAGTCACACTCTAGCCACGTCCCACCAGCACACACTGCATGCACTCAGTATTCTTGTGGCACACTAAGCACCATCATTGGTGAGGAGGAGATGATTTGAGTAGAATACAAGGCAGCAGTATTCAGTAAACAGGTTAGTTTGTATCAAACGCTCTTACATCACAGCAGAAAATGAGCATTTCCCTGTGTCATAACCAGACAAGCAGATTTACCTGGAAGGTCTTTTGGTTTTGATTTCCTACTGGCATCAGCTTTGCTGTATCTTCATTAAATGCTTATAACACTATGCTTTACTGGCAATATTGGGAAGGGCAGGGGATTAATACCACTATCCACATCCTGCATTTTGCTTTAATTTTGTCATGGAGGCTATTTAGAAGACAGTATTGTCACCAACCATTGTCCTCTGCTCAGCAGAACAGTCACAGTTCAAACTCTATTCAGCATGGCAGATACACCTGCCTATCATCAGTGCTATTTCAAAGGATTACATGGCTCATCAAATATTCAATCAGGAACCTATTTCAAGCCTCACCATCATTAACTGAGGATAATTTTCCTAGGCAAAGCAGCAGACTTTTACAAATAGTCAAGAAACACTGCAAGACGGGGTTGGTTAATCAGAAGCAACATAAAGTGAGATAATCCTGGACATATTAAGAATAGGGTGTAATGAGGCCACACTTGGCCTTTTGCTGGAATGAAGCTAGTGGTTTCTTAAAGCTGTTCATGATTTCTTATCAGGCCTATGTTTGTTACAGTCTCTAGCAATGAGATGTTGTAGAATGAGAAATCCAGCCCAATTTCTCCACCTTACAGAAGTCATCTGCCCTCTACTCAGGAGGGAAAAACAAGACCTCTTAATAGTATAAAGAAAGATCTATAATGTTCATTTACTGGGCTTGAAGATTGCCATCACAACAAAAAGGCAGATTTTTGAGGAGTTAGGGTATTACTAATCAAAACATAAACAAGAAACTGGATAGAAAAATTTGCATGACAGTTTAATTAACAGAGCCCATCATGTGGGAGGTTTTTGAGAGGGACTGGACTAAGCAGTAGAAACTGTAGTAAACAACCTTGCCTTAGGGTTTGGTAACAGCACCTTCACAAAAGGTTTTTATCATTGCAAAAGTTCCTAAAGTTACCAAATATTGGAAGATTTTTTTTTTCAATTACTTTTTTCCTTTAATTACATAAATAATTGAAATTTTACAAGCTTGGAGCATGTTTAGATTCTATTTTTTGTGTACTCCACGAAAAAGGATTACAACTATTTCCCTATCTGATTACATGGTTTATATGTACTCAATTTTTATGATTAAATTTATCTGAAGCAAAGCTAAGGGGGAGGGGTTCTTTAACTACATGTCCATTAATTTCTTATCTGATCAAACTATGCTTTCTGATTATTAAAAGATACCTTTAAAAATAACATTAAGTGTAAACATTGATATAATCTAGACATTTTCTTTTCCATTATAATACATGTACTAGGACTATTTGAAACAAATAGTGTCTGTACTATGTTCATAAAACATTAAAGATTCACAATTCCTATTTATGTGAAAATACTATTAACACTTATTCAGAAAACCATTTCATTTGATTGTAAATTAGAACTGGAAGATTTTTACTTAGGTACATTTGATGCTTATGAAAAACAATTTATTGAGATGTTAAATTCAATCAGAATTTCCCATATATAAATAAAATTCAACCACTCTGAATCAAAGTTTGATCTTAGCAACATTCAGGAAAAGGTAAAATGTTGCTCTTATTTCATGCAGTTATGCTGATTTTCCACAGGCACTACTAAGATGATGTGATCAGAATCTGTGTTCCCATAAGGAGAATACAAATGGATGCTGGGCACTAAATGGCATGCTTACAGAACTGCTATGGTAATTATCCAAGAAAAGTGAAAAGCATTTTAAAAGGAAATAGGGCTCATTTACTCTTAAATAATAGTCAAAAAATTGTATTTTTGTATGTATGATGGCTAGGGTTTTTTTTCTTTAAACACTCCAATATTTTGTTGGTTCATAAAAAGTTCTCCTTGAACAGTAGCTTTTTCTTCCTCCACATAAAGCAGAAAAAACCCAGGGAGTTGGAGTGACCTTTGCTCTTATATGGACTGCTGATATGAATTCCAGATGTTTCAAAGTAGCAAAAAGTGCAAGAGATTCAATCTAATCTCAGGCACTAATCTCTTTGATCAGAATCACTGCTACCAGATAAAGGTAACTCATTTGCAGTTTATGGAAGTTAATGGAAAAATAAAATATTGAGTGCTGCAACAGAGTCAGCCTTCTACTGCACAGAGCAGCGTTTTATCACGAGAAACTTTTGCTTCAATCAGTGCTGAGGACTCCTAATGCAGATTGTTGAGGGCTAACATCAAATGTTTCTGTGGAAACCACAACCAGTTTGAGTTGCATTTTTTGTTCCGTTTAGTGGTCAGAGCATAAACAAGAAAGGGGAGTGACACTGCTCTTGGTGTCCTTCAATGAGAAAACAGAAAAACCTGGGGGCCTTTGGTAAGGGACACAGCAAGCAAAGTGTGGTAATGTTGAAACAAAGAGAACACATTCTAAGCACCAGCAATGTCTCTGCTGCCTTCACCATGGGCACAAATTAATAATCATTGCCAGACAATTAGTATTATTCAAATGAAATGCTAAATGATATCACCACTAGGTTGTCATCTAACATGTATTAACTATGCTTTGTTCTCATTCACATCTAATACAATATTTTTTTAATTTCTGTTGCTGTTCTTTCAACTGCTCTGATGGGTTTATTCTAAATCAGGTAACTCAAAAGTCAGTAATAATTATAAGTAATAGGAGAAAGCTTTTTGACCAGATTTTCTATTGAGAGAGGAAGAACTTTCCCTTCCACAATAATCAGCTGAAGCAGTTATTGTTTTGAAACAGAATGAAGTACTCTGTAAAACAGGCACATAATTATTTTAGTTTTAAAACCTTTTATTTCAGAGAAAGCATGCTGCTATATACAGGAGAAAGATGTGGGTCAAAGCAAGAGTGATACAGAATGGGCAACATAATACTTTAAACCTTACATATTCCTTAAAACTTGCAGATGCTTTTACAAACTTGAGTGTACCAGTAGAACTATATATTCATCTCACTCCTAGATCACCTCTAATAAAATGTCATTTCCTCACAGATCCTGAGCAACCACAGCTATTTCTAGCTTTAACATGACAAATTCAGGTTTCCAACAGAAAACTTGCAGCAACGGTTTCAGCAAATGACTTCTACCAGTATAATATATAGAAGAAATATCACTTAATGTTGCTAATATCTTATTTCAAACAGCATCATTCAACTATGCAAACTAAGTATGTTGTACATTTAGCAAATTCTAGGCCAGGCTCAGTTTTTCTTTTCATCTTTCTTCCTCCTACTTAATTATCTTTACAGCAGTAAAACTCAGTAATCTCTCATTACTCTTCCTCCTAACAAGATACTGTCAATAATTTCCCTCCCATTTTCTTCTAGAATTAAAGTCAAGAGAGTACAACAGGGATGTTCTCCTGTCTACTGAAGTTACATTTTATATAGTATAGGACAAAAGCTAATCTACTTTATAATGAAGAACACGAACCAGGTTGTATCATTATTTTCACTTTTGGTGACAGCAAACGGATAACAGGCTAACAATAGGAATCTACAGAAGACAGGCACTCAGAAAAAGACATGCCCTAGCAGTAAGTATTTCCTCTGTGTGTGACACTCTTAGGCTCTAACTCAGGACAGCGGTTAATTTTCTACTGTAATTCTCTGTTTCATGTATTTAGCTGCTAAACGTGGGCTTTTAGCTTTTAACATTAAGGATTTGCGCTGACAGGCCGTGGTGCCAGTTGCGCAATTTGGCAAAGCGTGGGCTGTTACGTTCCGTTTCAAACCTTTCCCTGTGGCATGAAGAAAGGGAGAGAGAGAAAGAGAGAGAGAGAGAGAGAGACACACACAGAGAAGAAAGAAAGGAGGGAGAAAGAAAGGGGTTAGGGACCATGGCTACCACTCCCCTGCCTTATAACTAGGGCAATAGCAATTTATTTGGATTTTTTCTTTGGCTTTCAAACCAGCGCAAGGAAAGCTGCATGAGCCTGTTAGGACCATGCACAAGAGGTTCTGCAGCTGTTCATTTCTGAGAAGTAACTTGATGCAACTTCGTATTCTTTGACTTGTGCTTGGTAATACAGGGCTGCTTTTGCTAGAAATGCAGTATAATCCCATTGTTTCCCTGCCAGCAGATTCTCTCAGCTTTTTCCTCCCTCCCCCCAGCTGAGCAGTCAGTGAAAGTTAACTCTATACAAGAGCAAAATGAATGCAGGTATTTTCCATTCTGTAGTACCTAGGGCAGCCTATATATATCCTGCTGTCCTTCCTGGAAGGACCACCAGCTACCAGTTCAGCAGTACTTTTCTAAAGCTTTTCTCAGTATAATGCAAGTGAGTACATATGCAAGTCTTCATATTTGTGTAAGTATTTCTGGTCGTTTGTGTCAAAAAGCAGAATAACACAGGATTTTCAAAGTGCAGTCCTGTGAAGCATTGGCCACCTCCTGCCAATACCCCTAGCTACTTCTGTGTGCAAGGTGGGGTACTTGAACAAGTTGTAAGCAGTGTTCAGAACCTCTCAAGATTTTATCTTTGCTAGATGTTCTATAGTTTAAATTCAGGTTTGGTTTTGTTTTTTAATAAAAAGAGGAAGAGGAGGCTGTGGGATGCAAGCACAGTCAAGAAGTGTATCAAACAGAATGGAAAATAAAATGTCTTGGTTATTTGCAAAATGTCATTGATTCACTGCAAACAAGGTGATTTTCCTCTCGTTATTCACACCCAAAACACAAGACAATTGCGTTAATGCAGCAGAACTTGAGAGTGAAACCAGCCAAACAGAAATGAACAGACTGGGCTGCTTTTACTCCTCAGGCTGAAGAAAGCACAAAACAATACACAGAGTAAACATCAACATATTCACTGATATTTCTAAATTTTCTGTTCCTAATAACAGTGTCATGCAAGTAACACTACTGAAGGAGTCCTGATGTACAACTTCTCACACAATCTTTCATGCTCTTAAGAAATTCAAAGACAGGAGGTATTCCTGGCTGAAATGCTGAAGCTTTATGATGGTGTTTTTTTAAGTTACACTGGTGCATATTAGTTACAGTGAGTCTTGAGAAAATTTAAGAATTCCCTTACTACTTTAAATACATACCCCTCCAATCATGGAAAAGGTATTCAGAAACATCTGTTTGGCTTGAAATGGATACCATCTTTCAGGAAAATATTCCATAACAATCATCACAACAGCAATGGAAAGTTTTCATAGCCAGTTATAATCTTACATGTGCCTTCAGAATAGCAGTAGCATGAGCAAAGGAGAATCATGCAGTGCACTCATTAACTGAAAGGAATATTCTGCCACCTGACAATTCCTGAGCTTTATAGGTTCTGTTCAGAGCATATACGGTAAAGTTAGAAGCAGCAATCCAGAAGTGACTATTTGTGTGTAAACCAGCTCTACCAAAACTCAGCTGTATGGGTTTTTTTCTTACTTTCCCCCACCCCCAATCATTTGTAAGAAACCTGATCACCATTTCATGCAGTTCTTGCTGATTACACTGAAGAGCTGACACAGAGAGACAACAGAAAGCACCAGAGAGATCACTCACAGCATGCCCAGAGACCAGAATTCCCCACCCTGTGAAATCTCTGGCAGCTTAAGTGTTGGAACATGAAGGATTTTTCCAGAATGCCAGCACAGCATGGGATTAATGCATGCTGAATCTAGCAAGACTCAGGTTCCACAGTTCCAGGGAAACCTGCTTTTGGGAGCCCAGGATACCTTCCAGGTGATCCCAAACTGTGGGCATGGAGGAAGGCATGGTTGTACAGGCTGCCTAGAGTAGATACCAAAGAGGAGTTTCTACTCCATTTTGTACTGGAAGAGTGGAGTTAAAGTACAGATTCTATGCATCTGACACAGATCCTTCTATCCTTTACAGAGTCAAAAGTGCCAGGGGCCTTGCAAAAAGATTAAACAGAAGGGGGATCCAGTATGCCCAATTGAGTGGTATGTGATAGATGTGTGCGTAACCAAGACTGTTGCTATGAGATCTGCAGTGGAGGATGTGCAATGTTTGAGGCACAAGGCCACCAAGATGGGCAAACACTATCAGGTAGGAAGGAGACCCCATTTCATTTCTTTCACCAGAGCTCATGCAATCTGCACTGTGTAACTACGTAGTATATATTCCCTTCTGCTTCTACTACCAATTAATGCCCTTGAATCTCTTTGGGTAATGCAGCTGTGCCTAGCTATAACCATAACTGTTCTTATTGAAGAAAGGGTAACACAGTGATACCTCAAGACTGCAAAAAAATATGTGAAGCACAGTGGATATAGTCATGTACTTTCAGTTACACTGAACAGAACGTGCAATTTACACATGTTGATGTGTTACTAGAAAATTGTTTTCAACATATCTGATACCATGTTAAGTTCCAATATCTATTATTTTCCAAAGCCACAGACTACAGCTAGAAAGATATTTCTTTAGAACAACAGACTACTCCCAGACATATGCAGGGTCTGTTAAATTCAGCACAATGTTTCAAACCCCATCATCAGGATTTGGATTTACGCCATTACATCAAAACAGATAATGCACAATATATTTAATCAGAATTAAGCCTCTTGAGAGAAGAAATAAATCCCTTAGGGATGTAATACCAAGCCTGATGTTCAGGCACCTAGCCATGAATTTCAGTGAACTGCAATGGAAGGTTTCTAGCAAACACATACTGAAAGTATACTTGTATTTTCACAGGGAAAGATAACAGACATCTTTCTCACTGGTTCAACATTTGTAACTTGCACTGAGATTAAAAGCTCAGAACCTTTATAGAAACCACATGGCTGTTAAAAAAAATTAGAAAAAGGAATAAGTGAATTGAGTATCAAAAACATCACAAGCCCAGCCAGCAGCTCAGTAGCTAACGTGATACAGGAATTTGAAGTATGCAAAGAGAAAACCAGGCTTGCATGCAGGATGCAGTTTTTAAGCTCAACAAAAAATTCTGTAATAAATCTCTATCTATTTCCTGGCAATGTAAGATAACATAAGATGATAAGTCTTTAATTCCTTATTAAACCTCTGAATATATCCATTTTTTCAGTGTTCTGGGTAGATCATATGAAGCAAATATATCTACCCACTAGCAAAAGCAGTCCTGTGCTTCCATATTCTACAAATCTGTGTTTATTTCAAGCAAGACATAAGCAAATGATTATGGACACAGATGGAAACAATTCATTTACAGTATCTTTTCAGGAGAATAAAATGTTGCTCACAGGGTCATCCAAATAAATTGCTTGCAAATCTCAGTGCTATCACACCATTATATATTGTCATCCAGTTACACAATCAAGTAGTTACACAAGGTTTGGTCTTAGGAACTACTGCATTCACAGACCCAGTAAAGTATACAAAAGTTGCATGTGCAGAGAGTGTTCAGGTTTGGACACACACTTTAGGAATTTTGCACTGTCTTTCCTAGAAACGTGCTAATTTGTTATCCTTTTTATTCAAATGCCTCTCAGTAATAGAACTTTTAGTGATTTAAGTAAAGGTATTAGAATATTTGAAGACAAAAATATAATACTGCACGTTCATATTAATGCTGGTTTAAAACATTTTTGGTTATCAGTAAGTAGAAAACCGTATTTTTCACAAGGAGTTGCCTACCTTGACCTCCTAAGGGCTTCTTCATCTGGATCTTGCACTGCAGGCAAAAAAATGTTTCAGTTGAAAAAGAAAGGAAAGAAAGAAGGAAAGAATCTGCTTTCTGATGAAATTTTCAAGCTCTTTAGAAGCATATCTAAAGGTACATTCATGCTGACTTCACAGCAGCAGATTTTGTAAGAACAGCATGAAGAGGAGCAGGCCCCTAGAACTGGGAAAGACATTAGTAGGAAAGTAGCTGTTGCAAATACTTCCTCATTCATTTATTAGCAATGTTTCACAGCTGTACACAATGATCCTACAGAGAGGGCCACCTGTTCTGCAGGAAAGCATAAGAAGAAACAGCAGATTTCATTTAATGAGAAAATACTAAGTATTTCCCCCTGGTGTGGGAAAGGTCCCTGAACTTCCTTCTGTCTAGATGAGAAACAAGCTCTGAGGTTAGTACCAAGCAGTCAGAAAAACATTTTCATAGGCACAAGCAACAAAGCTCAAGCTCCCAGGACATTCACAGCAGTTCTAGACTCAGATAACAGGGCTGATATAGCCATAGGTTCACCACAAGTAGTTATCTGTGATTTTTTTTTGACCTCTGGGTGTCACTTGTGTAAGACTGCGACAAGAGACATGAGTTGTTCATCTTTTTCTCTAATGAATGGACAGCTTTGTATGTCTAGGCTGCTGGAAAATGAAAGATTATCCTGCAGAGATATGATTTGCAGCTAAGAAGAACTATGGGGTCCCAAATGCTCTTGTACTGTAGAGTCTGTTATACTTCCATGGTGAGACCCATAGCAGATCAAGGAATTTTCTTCATAATGCATGAGACTGAACATTTTAATTTCAGAGTTCCCTCCAATTACACCCAGGGTTCTCTGATCTTAGCCCTCACAGACAATGACTACACACTGGATGTGAGTCTTCCTTGAGTATCAGTTGCTAATACTGGCCTAAGAAAATAAAAACATGAGTCTAAAATCAGGATGAGAGGGATGTTTTGTTATTCCACTTACTGTACTCAGTTCCAGTCATCTGGGCAAGGATGCGAAAAGACTTGGACTGCAGATTGGCAGAACGGCGACTCCAGTCTTCGCTTTCATCTTCAGGCTTGTTCTGAGTTTTAAGCACAGCCTGATACACCGGAGAGGCACTGTCTACGTGAGGATCTTTAAGAGGAAGGGTACTGCAATTCAGAAAGCAAAACGTTGTGAAATAGCACATGGTAGCTGTCTTCCCAACCTCTCTCTGGTCTTAGCTCCTCATACAGCATAACAGCAATCCAAAACATGGCTTTGAAAATACCATTTTTCAAAAACACCCCCCAGAGATGAATTTTATGTGAATGAAGAATATTGTGGCTCATTCTGTCTTTGAAATGGCCTGTTATCATTCTAATCTGCATATTCAAACCAGTGTGAAAATGCTGGGAAATGTCTGTTCATGATTCCTCAGTCAATGCAGCCACCAATTTACAGTAGCTAAAATAATGGGTGGTGGCAAATGAGAGTATGCCAGGCAAAACCATTTATTCCTCTGAGCATTCTTGTCCCATATTATTTCTTATAAAAACAGCTTCATGTTGATACTGTTTTATGTTATGTTTTATTATAGTTTAGGTCCAGCGTCTTTTAAGGATGCAATTAGAAATAAACCCCATATCTCATTATAAAAATAATGTGATAGGCTTTTATAAATTTTTCTAGACATTATTATTCTTTCCAAACTCTGAGTTAAACTTCCAGCTGCCGTAACTCTGGATTCATTGTCTACTAAACATATGAAGCATAAGAACCCTATACTTGTACTCCACTTGCATATGTATTTTGTATCTGAAATCTTTTAACAGCAGAATGTATCTCAGAGTCTTATGACACCTCTGCAGTATGAACTTGCAAAGTGATGGATCCAGGAAGAAAATCCCGATTTTGCACACCTAAAGTCGAAGCTACCAACCTCTGTAGCACAAGCGTCGCAGCATCTCTTTGATTTACGATGCAAGCTAGAAACAGACTTAGTAACTTAATAGCTTTTTCTTCTTTTTTTTTTTTCCCCCATGTGAAAATAACTTCTGCATAGCATACAATTAAAATTAACAGAGCTGCAGAAATACAGGCTGAGGGGACGATGTGTGCTTGGCATAACCTGGCTCCATGACTTCTGTAAACACAAGATCTATTTTTCAAGCATGTGATCTATTGCAACAGCTTTAATATGCTATTCCATACAGAGCTTTGCAAGCAGCATGCTCAACTTCATCAAAACTGTGAAATGGCTTAAAAGTTAAGGGCCGTTTGTTCCAGCTAAGTCACTGCCATAAAATTTCAGAAGTTACCTGCTATAAAAGTTGCTTTCTTGTTAACCCAAAGTTAGTGTTCTCTAAGTTACCACTGTAGAGAGAAAATTCATAAGAGAAACTGGGTTTGAAAGCCTGAGAGGAATCATGAAAAAGCCAAGAAGCATGGCTGATGTCCTATGTACAATAATTACTGTCATAAAAAGCTATTACCAGGTCGTGCCGTAAATACCAGTTATTTCCAGCCGACACACTCCTCTTCTTCAGCACTGTGTAATATATGCTCTTTTAATGGATTTGCACCTAACAATAGCACAGGATGTGTTCTTTGAGGAAGACTGGAAGAGGCTCTGGGCCATGATGTGTGCTTATAAACATATGCTACGGGATATTTTTTTCTTAGAGGAATATTTATATTCCTCATAACCCCTGGGCAGATGCAAACTTCTCACTTCCTTGAGGATCCACCAGGGTACAAAACCCAGTTATTTTTCTTTTATATGTTTCACCACAATCACCTATGTGATGGAGCATAGCTTAGAAAAAGCCCGACCCTTCACTTTAAGCTCTGCCACAGAACTTAAAGCTACATAAAGAAGTCCCTCAGCACGGAGGCACTTCAGGCCTATGTCTTGGTAAATGGCTAAAAGCAAACAGGACCTTGCCCTGTAATACTGTCACAGGCAACTGCCTGACTTTGGCCAACAGTTAACTTTGAATCCCCAGACTTACTTTTTAACCCCACTGACGTTTAAAAACCTGCTGTGATAGCAAATCTCACAGCTGCAGACTGTTGTAGGGTGGATAATAAACCACTAGATATATAGCACTGCCAATTTCAACCACAGACTACTGTGGCAACAGCAGTGTGCAAGTCACGGACAGTTCAAAGTCCTGTGTTTAAATCTTCTAGCTGAAATGCTTGTTCTTCTATTATGACATATCATCTTCTATAATATACAAAAAAGCAGTGTAAAAGTGTATGCACAGATAATGTCATTAGCTCAAAGGTAGTTAAAAAACGCTAAAGGCTGGACCACAAATTTCACAGTAGCAATGTGTGGCATTAATATGACATTAATATCCTTATGGTAGATGATTAAGGCAGGAAATGGAGCTTGGTGAATTAACCTTCCCTAGCAGAGTGAAACATGCTCATATAAATTGAACTAAATTCATTGGAATATTTCCAACTCCGCCTTTAATGCAACAGGCCTTTTTCATTTTTTAAAATCATAATTATATTGTAGATGAGTAACTAGGACATATAAGCCACTCAGCATGAAAGTGTAAAATAGAGCACATTGTTGATTACGAGCATTTAATAAACCTAAATGTGAAAGGTCATTCTTACAGACAGCATATAACCATGTTAATACCTCTGTTATACCTCTTCTTAATTTAATTTTTTTCCATCTGGGTGTGTATGTGCAGAAATACCATGCATCTTTAAGCATATTACTTTAAATTGATGTTATTAAAAAAAAGAAATTCTTCCCAAATGGGTTACAGCTTTTGAGGACTTCCCTTATTATAAGCTATTTTAGGAGGTTTCAATAGAAAACTGTCCCCTTTTCCCACATCATCATACAAGTCACACACTAATAACATTAAAACAAGCCTTACACATAGACAAACCTCTTTGAATAAGTAGCAATGTGATTTTTTTCCTTACAATTCATTATAAACTAAGGCTTACCATGTGAATCAATCCCTGGAGTCATTATTCAGATTTAAGTACATAAGTAGAAATTTAGGAACACTGTAGTGTTCTACCCCTAGTGTAGACGTTTGATAAAATATTGTGACTTCAGATATTAGACTGATTCCAGTCTAAATTAACCCAACAAACAAACAGTTCATTTAGACTGGTAAACTATCTGACCGAGTTGACTTATTGTAGAGGATACATGAGACTTTAATTTGCACAATCACATTATTGATCCTGCTGCTAGAACTGTTGGATCTTAATCCTGACAAAGTTATTGGATTTATACGTATTTATATGACTTGTGAATTTGGCTAAAACTGCATAGCAGAATTTAGAAGAGGTTTGACAGAAATGTACTTGAAATGTACTGACCACATAGTTATACTGCAACTCTTGGCTCTTGGTATAGCAAAATCAATTAAAACAAAGCAACATAGAGTAGAAAAGATATAAAGTCAGGGCATTCTATTTTTTCTACTTTTAAGTTCCAGCATGAGGTCTGAATAACTGCAGTAGAAATAATTTATATGCTTTCCTTTGTGTTTTTGATTTCCATGGGTTATATTTTCTAAGTGACATGAACCTGATTCTGATCTCACTGGCTTAAGTTAAAACACCACCAATTTCAAATTGTCAAGTTAGAAAATGAATTCTTATCCTAAGCCTGTCTCTTCATCACTGATAAAAGTAGTAAGCAGCATTTCCAGCTATTGTCTGCCACAAAGAATAAGCTGAATATGCTTACCATCACCCTGTGGCTTCAGGCCTTATCTCTAACGTAAAATGAAAAGCCCAAAGAAGGGCAATTAAGTGCCGAGACCAAATGATAGGCAGAGAATTGAGACGAACTGAAGCAGTACACAATGATCTACTTTTATATAACAGTCTTCTCAGACAAATACGTCTGCATAAGCATAATCAATCAGACTATCAGCTAAGCAAACTAAAGAACATCCTTGTTTTCCACAGCAAATTAAAATTCAGAATATCACAAAGGTCAAAGCAACACCTTAAGGAAATGAGTTACAGGTTTAATTAAAAGCTTATCAGTCAATGGATAGGCCGTTATATCAGCAAAGACCTTGTCTTTATATCTAGACCAAAAATGCTGTGTTAATTGTAATAAAACAATCTACTGAGAAAATTATGTAGTCACTGTTACCAGTTTAAAAAACAGAAGTTACAAGACAGGCTGTAGCTCACAGCACAGTAGATTCAGAAATTCCCCTGCACCTGACCGTGTATAAAAATAGGAACATTAGTTTATTCTGGGGCCAGGTGAATGTCAGGCTTAGGAGTCGCATTCCAAAATGAAGGACAAGCTTAGTTTATGTACTGGATCGTGAAGAAAAACTATTTTGCAACATTACAGGGGAGAACACAGTCATGGAGTTAGTTGTCTGCAAAGACTATTGTTCCTCTAGAACTGCCTGATACAAAAGGATTAATGGAAATAATCACTTAATTTCAAAACCAGGCAAGCAATAGGTGGATTCCATGTTCAAAATGAGGATAAATAGCTGGAACAGAGCTTTTGCTAGAAGCAATTCAACACAGCTCTTGCTGTGACTGGTGCAATGACTCAACAGTCCATGAAAACCTATTTTTTGTTATCTATGTATCCATTCATTTAACTCTTTTCAAGATATATGTATATACCAATATAATTATTTATCACATTATGATTTATGATTCAAGCCTCTCTAGTTTTTCAGATTCTTTACTTCATAATTTTATATGTTAAAACAAATCCCTGCCCCTCAGAAGTGTGCTAGTCTTCCAATTCCAGTTGCAGTCATTGGCCTTCTCTCAGTCTATCTGTGATTTTCTACTCCCCATAGCACAGGGTGTTTTGATCTCTTCCAGTGGTGGGAAAAGATTATAACATTTTCCAGTCCAGCAGAGCCACTCCCGTGACTGGAAGTGCATTTCACAGATTCTTTTAATGTGCTGTTTAGAAAATGAAAAGGATCCACATGCTCAGTAGTGCAACTTTATAATCACCTGGCCATTTAAATAGGTGAAACTTTTAAACATTGCTATTCCCATTACAATGTTACAGCATTTAGTAGAAAATGATAATACATCACAAAATGTCTCTCGTAATCCATGCCTATGAAAGACATGAACCCTTATAAAGAACACTGATAGAATGAACTTTTTTCATTCTACTTTGCTAATTGGAATGAGTCTACATACCCCTGTGGAGATTGTCATTGACCAAGTCACGGTCAAAACCAGCTAAAGGTACTGTTTGGAAACCATCATTAGGGAGAGTTGCAATGAACAGGATGATGTTGGCACAAAAAAATCAGTGGGGGGAAAAAGGCATTAAAAAAATAAAAAGAAAGAAATGGCCATTAAAAGAGAGAACAAGCAAATACATAAAACTATCTACCTGTTTAACAGGCCTGCAGCTCACTTACCGAAAACAAACTATGTTAAAGTGTGTTGCTATACCTGCATTTTGTCACCTGAAAATAAGGAAAGTTCTCTTTAGGGTAGAAAGATACCAAGTGAGAGAGAAACCTGGCTACATTCATTGCATATGTAATTTCAGTTTAGTCATCACAACTGAGGATAAGATGATCAGCTAAGATTACCAGAAACATGCATTAGAAAAGCAGGATTAAAAGTCAATGGGTTTTGCCACAGTCCAAAGCATATGTGTGAGACACATGTACACTATGTGAACTAGGGCTAGGAATAATACAATGTAACACTGCATTCTGAAGAAGAGAACAGTAGCCAGTACTAAATAAGTATTTGGCATTCTTCGTGGATCAATACAAATTCCATCTCCTTTTTCTGTTGAGTTGTGCATATAATACAGTGCTTATTACAAAGCACAATCATCATAAATGAAAATTCATCCAATGTAATTTATAGAGCACTAGATATATTTCTGTAGAGTTTACCTGTTCTAGAAAGAATACCAAACGAGAAATGTTACATTTTCCAACTATCCATCCTTTTAACTTCACAACAATTAAGTGCCCTCAAACACTGTGTAGGCACGATTTGTATTTTTCAAGTGTAAGATACCCCAAAAGGAAAAAAAGAGGTCCAGGAAGAGCTGCTGTGTCATGTGTGCAGGGACTGTTAGATGCATCATGCAGAAAAACACCATTACACACAAGGAAATAACCTTACCCAGCAAATTCTCCACCCTGGGCTTGTGCCTGGCCTGCAATGGCATCCATGATAGCATCTTGGGAATACATGCTGATCGGGGTGTTATACTGGGCGTGAATTATAGTAGCCTTCCCGCCTAGGCCTTTCACCTCAATGGGTTTGTGTGTAGACAGGGCAGAGTCCTTCAGGACATTGGGGTTGAACCGCTCCGTGAACTCCGTGCTGGGTTATGCAAGAGTGAGGGTCGACAGGGAAGGGAGGGGAAGAAAGGAGAAAGGTGTGACAGTTAAGTGAGAGAAAAAAGCACCAAGAGAGGAGCGTGCATGTCTGCTCATGGCATCTCACCACAAAAGCTTCTGATCAGAGGGTAAGAGACAACATTAAAGTAACAGATAAAAGCTGTCTGTGCTAGTGGGTGACATTTTTGTGTTGGCTCAAGTATAAAGAGACAAAAAGGTGAAATGGTTGTCACTGTATGAAGGCGCATGACAAATCCTTAAGTATTTATGTGATGCTTACATATATTAAAATTCTATTCTTACATACATACATACACGTAAGGGTATATAAACATACATACACACACATATATGCATGCCCATACATACTGCAGAGAATTTCCAGTTTATTCATCCATTCATTCATTCAGAAGGGTCTTACAAAGTGCTACAGAATGCAGTGGGGGGAACAGATGACAGGTCATCTATAATTTAGAAGGTTCCAATACTTTCTGTCTGGATTATTAATCATAGTGAAATTTAGTACTTGTGCCTTTTAATCTTCAAAGCTTTCCTAACAAAGACTAAATTAATCTTCCCAAAATGTCAGTACAACCAGCCGTAAGTGTTGCCAGAGCATGATGAATGCCCAGCCTCAGATCAAAATAGCCTACATTGCAATCAACAGAACTGCAGCTGGAAGAGTAGCCACCATCTTTTCCAGTGGCTCCATTTATAAGGAAGGACACTTATTTGAGAAAATGAGCTTATCATAAGCAAGTTAATCAAAGCTCCCATTGCAACAGAATGAGTCAGACTTCAACTAAAGAGCCCCTGGCTTCCTTGCAATGCCTGGCTGTGCATGCTCTAGCCTGAGAGTTAGGACTGACTATTGCCTGAAGTTTCAATGAGCAAGCTAAACCTCAGCTGTCAGTCACTGGAGTAGATGTTCTTCCCCAACCTATGGGAGATCACATGAATCTCTAGTCTGCTGTTCCTGTCCTGACAGCAGCAGGATGCCAGCAGTAAAGGTTTTGTATGCTCATGAAACTTGGCAAAACTGATGATTTTGTCCTTTGGGAAATAATGGGTATTTCACAAAGGTTTCACTTTGAACTGAGCCCAAAAACTGGAAATGGTTATGTCTGCCCCCTCCCCCCAAAAAAAATCTGCAAAATGTAATCCCGTTTGATCGGAACATTCTTCCTTTTCATTTGGAAATCATTACACCAAAAGTTTATCAGCTAATATAATGTCTTTGTCTGAGTTTTCTTCCTGTGGCTGAACAGCTTCTCTGGTTGGCAAGGGAACAATACTGTGCCTGTCTGCTGTGGTTTAGCCCCAGAGGATGAGTGTTCAAACTGAACCCTCAACCTAGCATGAAGGAAAAAGGAAAATCAAGTAAATCTGGCAGCCATCTGATTTAGTTTTCCCAAGATGATCAAAGGTGATGTGCCAGCTCTGAACCCAGCCAGGGGATTGCTCTATGTTTTCTGCCTTTTGTTTGGTGGGATGCTCTGACTGAAGATTGACAGTAAGAGAGATACAGTCACACATCATTCAACATACCTGATAGAACACTAAAAGCCACATGCTCAAGGAACAAAGCCATAAATAAGCACATGCTGCATTACAGCCACAGGCTTTAGTTACATACATCAACATTTTAAGGGAGGGGACTGGGAAACTGCATTATGCATTCAGAAAGTGAAAATCATCTTTTTAAAATTACATTTTCACACTTAAAATATCTCTCTGTTCATCAACCGTGACAATACTATTATTACACTGACATCACCTGGTGGAGGGTGATGTGCAGAGACATGCAGGTTGTTATGATCTTGACTTACCAGCATGCACATGCCTTACTTTAACGCTATCTCTTTTCTTCGTAATACCCTAAATGATCACATGATCATTACAAACACACATGTCCTCAAGATCTTGAATTAGTGTTCACTTTCCCCCACACTGTTAGAAGTATGGAAGAGATTCTATACCAAAAATCTGAGAAGACTGAATGAAAAGACAGAGGTTAAAGATGCCACTTTTAGAGAACAAAGTTCAAAGCAACTGGTTTCTACAATTAGAAAAATAAAAGCTAGTCATCTTAGAACACCCTATACTTCCCTAACAGTAGCAGCAGTCATGATTTAGGCTTCCACTTGTGGTATTTAAACAATTTCAGTAGTGTCTTTCAAGAGGTTTTAGTCACATTACACATACCAAGGCAAAATTTCTACTAAAGTTAACACGATACCCATAAAAAAATAAGAGTGTTTTCAACTGCAGAGTTTTTGTTGTAACTCGGGACATAAACAAGAGATGATTAGTGTTTGTAAGAGGTGCTGTGCTCTAAGACACACTGGCAGAGGTAAGACCCTAGAGAAAGCTGGAGCACGTCTGCAAAATAAATGGGATTTTCCTACTAAGCTGCAAAAGGATCAGAAAAAATAAATCCCAAAGCAGGTAAGATTAAAACCACCCCAATGATGTGACTTCTGCCTTGCAGGATAAGTGTATCAGAGTAATTATCAGGGTAAGTTGTACAATTTCATCACTCCAAAGGAGTTACATCATTTGCCTGACATCACACCCACACCTCATTAAAATCAACACAGAATGCCAAGTCGGTGTGAATGATATATATTAAATATTAGTTTAACTTTATGTAGTCTGCTACTTCTGACCTCTTGTCAGTTTAAATTTGACATTTATTTAATAAAATTATTTATTTTATGCTGAATTTAACGCAGTCTCCAGCAATTTCTGGAAAACAGTCAGTTCAGAGACAGAAAGCAGGAACTGAGAGACAATCCTCTGCCCCTAGAAAACTAAACATCAAAGCTGAGGACTCTGCGAACGTTCCTAAATAAAGCAGACCAATCACACTTACAAATCAATAGTTGCTTCTTGTTTGGCATTACTGAGTTAAATTACTTTTTAGATATTTTCCATATCAGTATCTTATACCAACCTCAATTTGAATTTTAGTGGAGTGGGACCTTGGAAATTAATTTTGAGGCTAAAAATACATCACTAATAAAACACCAAAAAAGGCTCAGGTAAGGTTCTCCAAATCCTGAAGGCCTCAAGACTGCTTAAACAGTTAGGAAGAATTAAACTCTGGCCGTAGAAATTAAAACATCTGAAACCGTTTACAAGAACTGAGCAGGCTCAGATGCTAACTCAATTTGCAGCATTAGAACATCACCAAGAAATGCTGAACATGTGGTGTGCTTAGAAGGGAGCCCCACCGGACACCAGTGGCAGTGCATGATGCTTGCCATGCCAGTAAAAGGTTCTTAAAAATACTTCCACTTGCAAGCAGACACAGCAGGAACACAAGGGATCATGCTACCCTAGAAACATTCACGCATACAGCACAACACAAACACTTGGAACTACACAGAAGTGATACTAACTTGGCAGCAGTGTTGGTTATGACCTAAAAGAAGAGAAAGAGAACAAACAACATCAAAACCAACCAGAAAAAGTCAATTGTTTTTAGAGTGCAAAGGGCAAAAGGTATTTACAGAAGCTTACTAAAGCTTTTCCAGGCCATCCACAAATAAGGACAAAAAGTAAATGCATGCCTGAAAACCCCAACATGATTAAGAAAGAAAAAATTATAAAGATCATATAGTGGATCCACTGGAACTTAGTATGAGTACCATGGCATTTTGGCTGAGCTTTGAACATTCTTTTATTGCCATGCATCCTTAAAAGTGTATGGGGAGAGGGAGCAAAGGGAAGAAAGAAGCATTTGTTGAGCATATTATCATTTGAAAATATCAAATGAGTGGTCAGATACTAAATATTCAGGCATGAAATCTTCTCCTGAGGTCGCCTTCAAAGTTGGTATTGCAAGATTGACGTTTTTGTCTTTCAAATGCTGGAGAATATCCAAAGAATATATTGGTGAGTGTTTAAAACCTAAAATTAAGGAAAACACCTTTGTATTTAACAAACTGCTGGCCTAAATCTGACTGTACAGACATTATGTGCAAGCTGATTAATCTCAGAATAGTCATTCCTAATTTATTCCATGTGAAAGGAAGCAAGTCTGTGCATTCCATGGTTTTTTGGATACCCATGTCAGGATATTTTATTCCATCTGGTATGTACACAGTATGAAAAAACTCATATGTTTATGCTTCCCTGCATGAACAAGAAGGGAGGGTGGCTTGCACAGCAATTCCAAAGAAACCTAACACAAAACTCAACATAGGCCTTATTCAGGCCAAAGCTGGGAGTGCTGAACAGATAGCATGCTCAGACTGTTGCATTACATTATTTGCTAATAACTCTTTCTTTTGGTTGCACAAATAGCATTAACAGGCTATGACACTGACTTTATCTCAGTTTTCTCAGAGCTTAGAATACCCATATTTTCCTCTTATATTCTTGGATGAAGAGTAATTCATCGTATTTTGCACAAATTAAAGAGGAAGAGAGTCCAGGATCAGTTAATAAACATTTCTTCTTATTTAGCTGCACAGAATGCTGTTGATAAAACTGGGCACTGAATCTTCCAACTTGCTGCTGTAACATTTCTGGATCTAGGACTGATATAAAATACTGGACAATAATGTCATACTGTTAGAGTGACATTTAAAGTGGATTTGTCTCCTTCTGCCTTTGCCTTGCAGAACCTTTGATATTAATGCTTCTTTCTACATAAAGTCCTTTTGCACCAGCTCATCCAGCTGCCTCTTCCATGATGTAAAACACTCTAATGAGCCAAAGCTGCAGTACAGGCTTTGCATTCCCATGGAAAAGCAATCACAGACTTTCAGATTCGTGAATGTTCTAACTTTATAAACCCTACATTAAGCCAAATATATCAGTCTGTCCCAGGGGCCAGGAGAGATATATTAGGAACAAGCTGCAGCCTGTAAGCACATCAGTGATCCTATATCCATTTTAGGTATGTGTGGGACAGCTGGGCACTCATTTGCAACAAAACATAGTGTAATAGTATCATTTTCTGAAGTGAACTCCAATGCCTGCTTTAATTTTCTAATCCAGGTTGTATTATTCTAAAATAATACTTTAAAGGCAGAACTTCCTTAATTAAAGGAACCACTGTTTTGCATGTACGAATGTGTTCTTATAATGATATAATGATAAAAATCATTATGTACACACACTAAGAACAGCTCGAAAAACTTACTAAAATCTCAGGAAAGATTTTTCTAGATGTGAAGAGGCTACTATCACTTCCTTCAGAAAGGGTAAAGCTTTACTTCTCCTTATGTTCAGTACACGATGAGAAAATTCTCTCCAGTTCGGAGCCACACATTATTTTAGCTTGATTCTAAATACAGACATGTATGAAACACCCAACCTGCTGCTCTCAGAGGTCACACAGTCAGAAGCTAGTAACCCAAGCCACCCGGCACATACTTGTGGGACAGGTATTTACTGCCCTTGACCTACAATGTGAAAAATAACATACACTGGAATGAAGAAGAACCATGTTACAAGCTACTACTCACTCTTCGTATTTATTAATACTTCCCTTTCCAGGGCTTTCAGCACATCAAGTTCCGCACACTTAACAGGCCACGTCCGTTTTTCACCCTGGGCCAGGGTGATAAAGCTTTAGTGTAAAACTGCATCAGAGAATCAGATGTTTTGTTATTCTTCACAGATCAAGGAAATAATATCAAAATTTATTTTACCTTTCTGATAGGATTTTCCAAAGGGTTTCGCCAAGCTTTTAACAGCAATTCACACAATAAAGTTTAAATGATTTGATGAAAAAGACATCTAATTGGAATATAAAACACCCTTTAAGATCAACCCCAGACCTGAATTTGCTTATAGTGCTAAGTGCATGTTCACGAATGCATAAGAGGTTTGGAGCACCATAATTTCACTATCTGTACACAGCATCTCATGTTGTACTGTATGATAAAAACATCCACAACAAAGGGCAGAGATGATTTTGCAGAATGCACAGTGCTTTCCTTGTGCACTCTTCCAGGTATATCCATAATGAGATCAAGACTATCATGGATGATGCCAAGTCCCACGGTAGTTACATGTTGCAGGTTACTCTCTAAAAAGCAGTGAGGAAGATGCCCCTAACTTCATCAGTAACACTCAAGTGGGAGCAGGAATGACAGGATTCTTGAACTCTGAATTTTCTCTGCATGTAAACAGAGATGTACAATTTTCTAATTCTCAGAGGAATTGTCTGAAAAGACACATGTACTTTGTAGCTCTGGGCCCTTTCATGTTTTCAGAATGTTTCTGGGCTGCAGGATAAAGGCTGATTTTTTTTTACCAGAACAGTTAGATGATCTCTCATAAATTTTCTGATTTGGTCATTGGTGCTGCAGATAATACAGGCAGACAGACAACAACTCCCTACAATTTTGATCAAAATAAAATATATCTCAGATTTATTCTAAGGTAGATCCTTGCTTTGTAATTCAGTGCACTGCTACAGGCATGCACTAACGTGTACATGTAAAGGAGACACAAACCATGGAAAAGCAGCAAAGTGAAGACAGTGAAGTGTTTTCTCTGCATGTTCACCTTTTATGCACCCCAGCAGTCACTATCATATTAATACAGTCCAATCACAATGCCCTCTGGAATCAAGAGGCTGGATGCAGCTGTGTTGCAATTTTGGTAACAAAGATGTAGTCAGAATGCTGAACTATCCAAAATACAGCCCCTTCACCCTTGCCCTTGCAGATGTTAAGGAGATATGTGAAGATAGTACAAGAAAGATAGTGAGATACACTCCCCGGAAACTCTGCATATTGAAATAAGTTGTTTTCCTCAAGCAAACTGTAAATTAACAGGGAAGCATTCTGAGGTTTATTTTGCTGATCTTGCTTACTAACTGAAATGATTTTCTTTTAAACACTAATTGCTTTTCTTAATTATCCAGTGCAAGAAGGGAGGATAGGATTTTTTCAGATAAGTTAATTAGGACTGTTAATGCCAAGTGCTCAAGAGAGTTTCAACAAATCATCTAAACTGCCTGAATCATCGAGAGCATGATATATGCTCTGTAATAAGGATAAAATATCCTTACTTTGCTACAACTTAACAACCCCCTAGTTTTACTCTTGCAAACAGCTGCTGCAATGGGATGTAACATACTTGAATATATGCATTTGCTATCAGACCTCAAGTGGATTTTCTGAATTTCCGGTTTTTGCTCATACAGCCAAGTCCCTAATACACTCTTCCCCATATTCATAATAAGAAATTTATCTTAATTTTAAATAAACCCAAATAAGCAAATTAGAGATTTGCTTGCAAATTACTACATGAAGACAGGAAAAATAGGAAAACTGTTTCACACTGCTTTTTCTCACATGCAATTCCAGCTCCTCACTTCACAAACCTACTAGTTGATCTGCAACAGAGTTAACACTGAAAACTCTGACAGCATGGGATCAAACTACCTGGGTAGCACCTAGAAATCATTCCTTGTTACATACAAGGTAAGAGCAAAGCTAACAGATGTGAGACTGACAATGTTCAGACCAGAGGATTCAAAATACTGAAATTTTGACTCATTTTGCATAGGAAGGCAAAAGTTATAGCAGACACACCAGCTGACTAGCATGTCAGATTTGCAACTTCTCTTTAGGAAAGTACTAAAGATCAGATCTGTTTTATAGCAGCTTCTGTAACGGCCAACACTGATAGCTGGTTCTATGAGACTACATGCATTAGTTTAAATCACTAAAAGCCAGCCCTGAGACAATCAGTTACTTCAGTCATAGTGTCCTCCTCATGCTCTGGTGACTATTGCCGATCCATATTGCAATTCAAATATCAAAGACCAAGAGTTATTCTATAATGGTACTGTGTGTATGTTTTCAGGAGTACTGGAAAATGTAATGATCGTTTCAGACCTTAATCATGATTACCAGTCAAATGCACAATAGGGGAGGTACTATTACGTTCATTTTTCAGCAAATCCATTACTTATCTTAATGTTAAATATTTTACCACGTTACCTACCCTCTAGGAAGTCCACCTTCCGAAGCCCTTCGGTTGAGACTTAATTTATGCATCTCAGCCATTTCCCTTAGAGTCTCTGCTGAGTAAAGGCCAATAGGGTTGTTATACTGCCTTGCAGGGCTCATCTGGTGTACGGGACTATTGCCATCAGTCAATACAGGGCTTAGTTTTGAACCTAGATTACTCTTTGCAGGTGAAATGTCAGGAGTCACAGACTGAGAGGACATGGAAGATCTAACTGTTGTAGTCTTTAAGTAGGAAGAGCTATTTGAAAAGCTGATCTCTTGCTTGTTGAGGCAGCCTGAAAACGTTCCATTGGTTGCTAAAATACTACCCACAGGCCCAGTCGCCGTGTTAGTTAGAGGACTGAAGGTTGTTCTGTTGCCATTGATTTCCCAAGCAGGTTCCTGTAGTAGCAAACATGCAAGCCAAGAAAAGAAAAAAAGAAAAGAGCAATCATAGAACACATGCAAAAATAACATATATGCAATTACTGCTTTCTAAACACATTGATAAGCTTGCAATAAATAGACTGGAGTCAAAGCACCCAACCTTTCAGGGAAGATTTCAACAAAGAAAGGCATTGTTTCAAAATAAGGGAAGCAAAACATACTCAGGCATTTTTTTAACTGGGTTTTAGTTGAAACCAACAAGTAAAGCTTAACATTAAAAGAGCATTTGCCACTAGTCAACCTCATAGCAATAGTTTTATATAAAGACAACGCTGATCATTAATTTCGAGGATAATTAAGAAATCTTAAAGTCTTGAGGTCAGAATCATTTGAGATAGTATACAAACATAAAAGTCAATGCCATTATTATAAAAACACGATCGTAAACCACACCGTTCTATTTTCCATGAGTACATTTCAAGTTACTGAAGCCCACACACTGCATTGCTTTCATAGGCTCTGGTTCATGTTAATTAGGCCATGCAGCATGGTTAGAAGACAGGACTTGAGAACAGGTACTGCTCAACAGACAGGATGCCTCTATTCTGATCATTTCTGCATAATTTTCACCTGAAGGAATATGTGCATGAGTATGTAGATGATGAATGTATGATCCCACAGTCATGTCCCAGATAATATTCCTAACTAGGACAGCAGGATTTATTGTCATAGTTGAAGTCACCAGAATCTCACACAATAGCTGTACCCATAGAAGTCTATGCTGGTGCTCAGATTAGAAAACCTTATCCTGGAAAAATGAAGTAGTATGCTTTAGTTTCGTGAATGCTTTGCTATTAATGCAGCTTTGTGAAACCAAAATAAAAGGTAATATCAAAAAAGAGAAATACTGCCTTTTCAGCAACACAATGCAGGAAATAAGTTGTGGCACGTGTTCTGAGGAAGTTCTTGTAAAACTTCAATATTCACATTGCCTAAAACACCCTATCACTGCTTCAACTCCTTCTGGTGAAACACCACCTAAATCCCTAGGACTGGAGGGCACTCAACACTCTGTGGCAGCACAGAGCTCCCTTATGGTTAAATTGCTTCATTTCACTCCAGCTACTGGCGGCACATAGTAACCACAGCTCTGTACTTTTTGGGAGTAGGGACAATTTTCGCAAAGAGGAATGCAAACTTCACTTTCAGGTGAGCATTTTATACCTTTACTCTCAGTTATCTTATTCCTTAATTTCTAAAGGTTTAGTGATTGGAACATGAATAGCATGATTCTAACACTGATTATCTCTAACATCTCTCTAATGACTGCCTTTTGAATATAGGTCCTGAGTGGGGGAACTCATTAGCACATGTTGTGAAATAATGAATCTTCTGGTTTCCAAAGCTGTTTCATTTTTCACTGCTGTTTGACTGTAATTATATTTTTTGGGTGAAAAAAATAACCTACAGCTGAGGTACCCAACAAACTATTTGAATGCTTGGCAATTTACAGATTTCTCTGGAGCAATAATATCAATTTGTAGTTTATCTCAGAAGCGCCTGGCTCCAGCCTAACTTGGGCTTTT
>JBCJKH010015275.1:0-14155 GCA_039877255.1 Loriculus beryllinus | reverse complement strand
AGGGATGGGGCAGCCACAGCTTCTCTGGGCACCCTGTGCCAGCGCCTCAGCACCCTCACAGAGAAGAGCTTCTGCCTTACATTTCATCTAAATCTCCCCTCTTCCAGTTTGAAGCCATTCCCTCTTGTCCTGTCACTACATGGCCGTGTAAATCGTCCCTCTCCAGCTTTCTTGTAGGTCCCCTTTAGGTACTGGAAGGCTGATACAAGGTTTTCCTTGGAGCCTCCCTTCAGGCTGGACAAGCCCAACTATTTCAACAGGGAGAGAGTCTTAACAGGAGAGGGGCTCCAGCTTCTGATCAGCTTCGTGGTATTGCACTGGACATGTTCCAACAAGTTCCACATCCTTCTTATGTTGAGGACAGAGTTGCACACAGTACCCCAGGTGGGATCTCATGAGAGTGGAGGGGGAGAATCACCTCCTTTGACCTTCTAGTTTCCTGAATCTTAAACTTAACAGGAATTACAAAGACTAAGAAAGCCATTTTGAGGTTGGATGAAGTTATCAAAGCATTTTTCAGTGCTTTATTCAAAGACAAAGATGAAGGAAAAACCCTGGAAATGGAAGCAAGGCATCCCACTAGCTGAACTGAATAAAAGATCAAAAGGGGAAAAGCTGTGTGAAATAATTCTCCACCTACAACTCAACCTGCATTCAAACTCAATTTACAAATGAATGAATGAACAATGGAGATCAGCTTAAGAGACGTGAGTTCCAATCGCCATCATTATTACTATATGAGAAATTATAATCACGATAGTCAAAATACTCCCTAAAAATGCCACCTTCAGCCCAATTCTGCCTTTACAGCAATTTTATGTTTATGCAATTTCAATTTGTGAAAGATTCATGCATTTTCCTGATCATCTACAAAGAAAACAGTATTTTATTTGAAGGACATGCTTGCATTTTTAGATCCAGGAAAACCACTGCTGATCCAGCAGAAGAGGGAGCTGATTTGCTCCTGCAAATGTATTCAAACAAAAGGAACTCTTCCTTTGCTTACCTTCTATTCTATGCTATTAGATTAAAAAATGCCATGCTTAGTTTCTAGCAAAAGCGTAAACATACACAAGTAATATTTTAATGATAACTAATCTATTTATTATTACAGAGCTAAAAAGTTCCTGGAAACAGGTATGAGACTGTGAACCCAGGGAGGTTAAAGCATAACATAAAAGGCAGGTGAATGATGCAAAATACTCAAGGCAAGTGAAGCTTTGATAACAATAAAGTCAAGTCTGCCGTAACTGGTAACAAAGACATACCAGAACGGAACAAGTCCATATATGAGGCAGCATTCCTCACTGAAAATTGAATACCTGGTCCCTGAAGCCAGAACAGATGACAAGTCAACTAGTGAAATGACTGGAAGTTCTATCAGCATTAGTATTAAGTACAGCCCAAACCAATTTTCTTATTTTCTTGTAATTTTAAAGCACGGAGTACCTAGTGCTCAACCAAAATGACACATTTTGAGTTAGTTATATTGCTGCAGACTTAAATGATACCTGGCTAGGTATTCAAAAAACCTGGTTTTGAATGGTTGCCTTTCCATTTACATGCCAATAGTGCAACTGATGCAATAAAACAGTATAATTTACAAATGCAGAGATACCAGAAAACTCATTTCTTCAGACTGCACAATGTATTCTCTATTTATCATGAGTATTGCTCAGAAAGCATTCACAACTGGTCACAGTAATTCATATCATGTGCTCATTGCAGCCACCAAGCCATCTGCTTCCTGACCGAATGACTCCCAGGCCACAAGCAGCCCTCCCTATGTTCTGATTCAAACATATAAATATTCACACCAGCATTCACAGATGGATATATGTTGGCAGGAGTATCTATAACACTTCCCTTCCCGAGAACTAAAGCTTTTTAGGAAATAAATCTGTGGTGGTAAGGGAAAAGAGGTCAGGCATTCTGTAAAGTAAATGTATGTGGATGGATATTTAGAAACCTTTCTTAAATGATACTTGCTCACCTTTAAGCACAGCCATTCCACCTAAAAGAAAAAAAAATTACAGCAAAATCTTTTCCTTATCATATGCCTCTCCATCACATCTATCACTCCCAAGGCTTTTCCACCTAATAACTCTCAAACAAATCATAAAGCCTAAACAAACAGAACAAGCTAATCTATTTCAATCTAAAAGGCCGTAATACCAGAAGAGGCCTGTGCTGACCTAAGACCATACTGATGTTAAAAGCTGAGGCGACCCAAAGCCCCCAAGCCCAGAGCCTATTTATTTGTAACAGTTATTGTGTTTCACATAACATGTGGTTCTTCCTTCATTTGCATGCCAAATGCCTTTGACAAAAGAGGTAATTAAATATTTCCAAGGCTATTTACAGTTAATATTATGGTGTTAATGAAAATTAATAATGCAGTAACAAAACTCAACTGCCTGATTATCCCCACCCACACACACTATTTTCTCTTTCTTGTGTTTTAGTTCTAAGCAAATCTGGGAGGGGATCTAGCTTCAGCTTTGCCCTTGAAAACCAGGTAATGTTTTACAGCATGTTTTGAATTCAGTTTGCACTCACAGCACACACGCACACAGCTGTCATCCCACTTTGATAGTGAAATCGGACTAAGATTAGAGCAGCAAATGCCCATGACCTTGAGAATTATCAGTACTGATATAACAAGCAGCTTATAGGCGTGTAGACACATACAGGAAGCCAAAGCACTCGACTCAGATCCTCACAGCTATTGTTGCATCTCCTGGAAGACTTGAGAAGGGCTATTTTTAAAACTCTATGGCTTCAGGGTCAAAATGTTCTTGCTTGCATCTCTTTCCAGCTAATGGATCTCCTCTCTTGCAAGTATGTAGTGACCTTCCTGGTTTCTGGTACATGGAAAAGACTCAGAAATGATAGCCACATAAAACCATAAACAGATGTACAATTCTGAGCATGGTGGTCCACATATACTCAGACATAAATGGAAGTCTCAACTCTCAGGCAAGTCTGTACTCAACCACCCTAGTAGCTAGTACAGCAGAGATTCAAGGAAGCCCTTTTGGAAGCTTCATTCCTTCCTTTCAACTCCAATTCTATCTGCTCTGGGCCAAAGAACATTGAAAAAATTAAGTCTTAACAAGTAAAAGTACTCTTGCATTCTAGGAGGAAGCCAGAAAAATGGAAAGGAAGACATATATCTATAGGAAGCACACGGGTATATTTAGCCAAAGTTCATGGTAGGTCTTAGTTTTCTCCAAACCTCAGCCTCTCCTGGACTTGTTTGTTTATTACCAACCTCATATCTAGCTCTTAAAAGAGTAGAGAATATCCTTAAAATATGAAGCAAACTACATAACTGTAGCTCTTCCACTTTTCTCACAGCACTGCTTATTTAATGTTCCTCCTTAGGCAGCAGATCCTGAGAGGATCAAGGAATGATAACACAAGATTTTCCATTTTCATTAGAAATAGTTTCTTTTTACCATCCGCAGTTGCACAGAAAATGAATTCACAAATGTAATTCAGAAGCACTTTACAGGCTGAGAAACTGGAGAGGAAGAGAATCAAAAGCATATTACCATAAATAAACCCAAGGTATAGGGCTGGGAGGGGAGAAACAAGCATTCTTACAGTGTCAGAAGTAATGGAGCTAGCAGTATGACCTGACTTTGAAGACCACCTACAAACAACCTAATGCTGCTTCAGATGCTAAAGACACTTCAGATAGTGACGCTGCTTATGATGCCACTCCTGGGCAGAAAAAAAGAGGGATGACCACATGAGCAAGGTTTATCTCAGACATTGTTTCTGTCATTCAAACCACCTGTACATCATTCACAGTGGTTCAAACTGCCAAAGGTGGCACAGAAAGCTAATACTGAAAACTACAAACCTTTCAAGTTAAACAGCAGGGTCACAGCAAGGTATAATTCCTTCTCTTTGGAGAGGGAACTCAACTTTCATAAGCCTGAGAAGCCAATAAGGCAAAAGTGTTGCAAATAGATGTTACAGAAAAAAGGACAGAGATAGCTTGGGAGAGAGGCAAAGAAGGCTGTAATGGGCAAAGCTAGTCTGTCTATATACAGAGGTGTTATTTGCTGGCAATAGCTTTATTAATGGTACTATTAACCTCTCTTTGAACATAATAGTGTTTTTGCCACAATTTCCCACTCTCTCTGTCCTAGCTGTACCAGGGAAACAACAGTGACTGCTGTGCTAAATTTGGGTGTCACACTGACATGCTTGGCACAGGATGAAATGTCTTTGCTGGAAGCTGCAAGTGGAGCTGTGCTCACACCACCAGCTCCCAGCTGATGAAGCACGCTAGAGCTGTGGGCAAGGCATCAAATCAAGCTCAACATGCTCTGCTGGGCTTATTCACTTAGGCCCAGCAGTAGCATTGGCCAGGGCCAGCAGCAGAGTGGGAGAAAAAGCACTGGCAGCACCAAGTGGACACTGGCTTGAAGAGAGCAGAAGGTTGCGGCAGCCACAGCTGTGTCTTTCTGAAAGCTTTGGGAAACAGCAGTCTATTCATTTATCCCCTTAGTTGCTATCACTGGCAGAGCCGAACCAAGGGTAGCAACAGTGAGGAGTTCAGGCACAAGTTTCCCAGCCTGAACAGCCCATGGTTCTATTATGTGTTTCTACAATGAAGTGTTTCACTGATGCCAAGACAGTTCAAAGAGCAGATACTCTGAAAATAGTATTCTCAGCTGCATTTTTCAGCACACTGACTCTTTAGCAAGACTGGCTCACAATTAGTTATGTTGGCAGCCAGCATTGCATTGCACCTAGTGAGACACATACAGTAACTGAATGTGACATGCCACCATAATGACAGATCAAACTAGGACATTTCAGAAGACAAAGTGCTCCAATACGAGAGGCTTAAAAAGGCACTAAGGAATTTATGGAGAATGAAACTCAACTTCACGGAGGTTGATGAAATTATCAGCCTCACCGAGAGCAAACACAGAGCTAAATGGCAGGCTCATATAACCTCGTGCTACTGACAGCCTTGATGGGAGTCCTGGTACATTCATGTTCTCAACTGAATCTGAGCTGATGCGATCATATCAGTAGCATCAAACTCAAAAAAAAAAAAATTAAAAAAGATTAAAAAATAATAAAAGAAATCAGTGAAGAAATTTGAAAAATTTTTCAAGTGTTTAAACAATGATATTTTACATTAAGAATTAATGTTAAATGCAATTAGTGAGTAGGAGCTGATAGAAGGTTTTCATTGGCGCTTTCTTTTTCTTGTCATTACAGGTCTATTTTTAAAAGATGTTTGGTTTCCTTTAAATATCTCCAAATTTTCAAAAGGAAAAAAAAAAAAAGGTATTTTAGTATTTTAGAGGGGAAAAAAAAAGTGCTTTCTACACAGTCATTCTGCTCCCTCCACAAATCCCCACCAGTGTTTTCAGTAACAGTTCAAATCCATAAAGTATGGATTAAATACAACTGTCCGCTCCCTTTCCCATCAGCACACACTGCCTTACTTCAAGTTCCCTCTTACTAAAAGGACTAAGAGTGATTTCAGTGATGGCTGACTTGACTTTAAGGACAGCTGAAAGCACTCAGTTCTCCGTGGAAATGAGTCCATGTTCCACAGTGTAAGTCCTTAAGATGTGCAGTGCAGCGGTGCCTTTATTCCAGCTTGCTATCTGCAGGCAGGCGGATGTATCGCTACCAGCACTGGGTAACTGCTCATTTTCTGCATGAGGAGCAATGGCATTGGGGAGGATCTGGCAGGAACTGGGCAACGGGGCAGTTTTTGTTACGCAAGACCGAGCCGGTGCAGCTCAGCCCCCAGTTGAAGCAAACCCCTGCCAGCTTCCTTGGCTCTGTGCTGGCAAATCCAGCCCATGTCTTTGGCGTATGTAAATGTTCCCCTGCAACTCAGCAGAAACAGCTTCAGTTCCTCCCCCACCGAAGACTTTCTGTGAGACCCTGAGGAAGTCACATAAGGACAGGGTTTTAAAAATACTTAGATATTTCCATTTTAATGTTTCTAAACCATACAAACTGGGCTCGTAGTTATCGATGTGTTAGGAGTATGATGCCTACACCAGCAATGAAAGGAATGTGTGACCAAGCTGCATATGAGTTGTGAGGTATCCAAGTAATACACTACATGGGCCATAACAACCACACACAGGTTCTGAAGTGTAATTCACATCCTCCTTACAACCATAGCATTTTCACAAGAAATTATCTTTTAAATACCTAAGCATCCTTACCTACTTCCTACAGGTTTGCACCTTCTGTCTAGGGCTCCTTCTTCAACCTGAGCCTTACATGTGCTCCATTTCTTACCCACCAGGCAAGAAATCCCATATGCTCTGGGTTACCTGCAGATACATGCATACATATTGGCAGGGCAGAGTGTATGTGCTAATAGATCAGCTAGCTTATGCAATTGTCCAGTTTTCATCTCATTTCCCACAATATGAACAGCACTTGAATACATTTTCTCTTCCCCTGATGCCAGTTCAAAAGCACTTATCTTTAAGATAATTTCAAATATGCCTGGAATGGGGGGCAAATGCTCTAAACTTACAAGACACACAAAACAACTGCATAAACTTATATATATATATATATGTTTATATAGGTAGAGTACAACACTGTGGGCCTAAATCATTTAACAAGGGATGCTAGAGGGCACCTATTGGTATGTTTGATATACAAATGCACTGCACTACATTTTGAAAGCCATGCAGGCTAGAAAAGAGGAAAGGAAAGCCACCTGCACTGCCTAATCCATATAAACGAAGGCTATGGAGTGTTGGTTTCCAGATGTCAAAATGTCTCAATGAAATCTGCATCTTCAGCATGCACAATGTGTCGTGGCACAGCCAGCATCTCTACAAGAATAAAGCACTGTATTTGCACAGAAACCCAAGACATTATTGGAGATTACTTGAGCCTCCATTTTCAGTCTCAATGTTACAGGTGCTTCTAAACTCCTTAAACACTAATTTAGGGAAGGTACATTGGGACTGTACAGATTCTCCTCACTCACACAACGTGGGCTGCATGGGAATAACATGAGAGAAGAGGGACAGGGGAAAGAAGTAAAGCTGCTCAGTCCTTCCATGGTCCACTCTGTATCTTTCTAGAAGGTACCGACAGCCAGAACCCGGCCCTGGCTGTAAGAACAAATAGAAAGAATCAAGAGAGATTACATGCGAAAAGGAGAATTACTGGTTGGACACCAATAGAATGTACTCAGAACATCTTTCAGAACAGAAAACATATGGAGTACAAGACCTTATGTTCTTCCCTCATTAGGAAACTCACAGGCTTGAAAAAAGCCATAAGGAAGACACTATCAATTTTAAGCTGGCATAGGCTATCTCTCACAAGGAGGATTGTTTCAGCTCTCTTAGAAGCACAGAGCTCTAAGGAGCATTAAATTAATGCCTCCATCTCCTCTACCTTTCTTTGGGCCTGTGATGTTCTCTGTTAGAGGGCAAACCAGAGTATCTCCCATTGAAGCTTCCCCAGTGCTCACCTGGAGCCTGAGCTTACAGTAACCTCCTACATACTGACACCCTCTGTTTAATTCAGGAAAGCTGTAGCACGTAAGGCTCCCACTGGAGCTGAGGCCACTCAGTGTGCTGCAGAAGGTGGTCAGGAGCTTACATGGCCCAGCTTCTACATGCAGCTGACAACAAAATCCAACTGCTCGGGCACAGCTGCGGCAGAAAGGCCCCTTTTACTGAGCTTGCCTGTGATATGCCAAGCCCTGCTGAGGCTGTAGAAATCAAGTTTACAATAGCAGCTGCAGCCATTAGCTCCCTCTTTTGTGACCTCCAGCATTATTATGCTGTTTGCGAACTTTGCTTCGAAAGACCAGACTATAGGCTGTGAGAGATGAGACTTAGCAAAAAAAGCACATATACACACTGACACACAAAGTGTGACAAACCCCAACGGCAAGGTTGTGCTAACAGCTTGTTATTTAGCAACATAAAATCACTGCTAAATAATACAGGCAGCTTAAAACTCCAGCAGCCCTTTGACTGAGAAAACAGAGAGACTCAGAAAAAACCCTTTTCACGTCATTCCATGTGACAGTTAGATGCACACAGGATACAAAAACCTCGAAGAAAACAATCACCTTTCTGCCAGAAAAAAATGCACCCATTTTGCTCACGTATGATGCACAGGGGGCAAAGCACTCTTCTCACAGAAAAAAAAGGCTGAAGAGTGGTTTGGAAAAGTTCTGCTTTAAACTGAACTTCTAAAGGTGGCTCTTGGAAGCAGCTGCTCTTTATCCCCTTCCCTCTCCCATACAGAATAGCCTTCTACTTTCAGCCTACGCCTTGACCAGGACATCAGAGAGCACTGCAGCAAAATGAAAATAAATACATTTAAAGGCCTGTTCCACATTTGAAAGCTGAACAGACTGTGGTTACATAGTCACACATTAACTGATACGATTGTACTTGTGTAATTATCTATTGCAAATACAGATTTAGTGCTTCAAAGGCATAACAGGCCCCCATGCATATGGAAATAGAGACTGCAGAGGATGCAGAGACCACTGAGGCAGTTTATGTCCAACATGGCTTACTGCTTCAGGCACCAGACTGTGTTTGTGTGGCCCTAACTGCACGCAGGGCTGGTGCTGGTGTGGAAGCAGCATGGTTATGTTCACGTAGCAACACACCTCTGAACACATGGAGCACAATGCAGACATGCTACATTGCTCTGCCTGGAGCCAGCTCTGGTTCAGAGTTGATCCTGAGCTGATTCCAAGCAGCTGTTCATACAACACACTCTCCAGAGCTCCTCAGCACATGCAGGGTTGCTTACCACATGTGCAGCCCTGTCTCTGCATAACTATCCTGCTCAAGGATGCAAGCTACCTCCAGGCATTTGTGCCTGTAAACCTTTCCAGATAGGAGCACACTGAGCAATACAAAGACACCAAAGTTGGTTTACATGAGCCCCTCTTCATTCAGAAACAAGAATATCAAAGCTTCTGTAATCCAGGATATCCCTGTTGCCCCTTGCCATATACAATGACAACCACGCAGGAGACATGCAGATGCCATTAATCCATGCATATCCATGCTAAACGGCACAGCTGAGGAGGCACAGGCATTGCTGTCAGAGAAGCCACGTTAATTTACATCATCTCAGGATCAGTATGCAAGGGAACACACTAGAGCAGAGGTGGCGAGGATAATTGCAGTCACAACCAATTTGTTCCTACTGAGCTGAAAGTACAATTTCTGATTTGGCAGGGCTAATAAGCAACTGACCCACTTACACCCCTTGTTTACAAGAGTTTGGCTCTGTAACCTAGGGAGGGAGACAACCCAGCACACAGCACGCTTCGCTGTATGGCTGCTGTCTTGGATAACCCTTTATTTAGATAAATAATTTACTGGGTGTACCCCACCAAGAAGGCACCTGAGCCCTACATAATCTGCCAATGCTGACTTTAATGATCCACGTCCAGCACATGAGCACCACCATTCCCATCCTGCTCCCCGAGCACCCCAATAAGTCACAGCGCCCATCTGTGCAGAAGGACAGCTGAAATGACCCAGGACTAACAATGGCAAGGCCCAGGATGGAGCAACTTATCAGTCTGAACACAGCTCCCGTGGGATCTGACGGACTTCCTCAGGGAAAGCACGCTGCAGATGAGGCCTCACTACAGAGACCTATTGTCCCTGGCCCCTGGAGCAAGTGGCTGAATTATCTGTAGTAAAACAATTGAGTCAACTTAGACACTTCTTCTGAGCCTTGAAATGTAAAATGTGTAGGATCAAATCTGTGAATAAGTCTATCGTTCAGCTGGTTTCAGTGGGCAACAAATCTATTCTGATTTATGAAGCTGCTGGGATGTTTTCCTGATGCTCAGCCATTCAAACATAATCTCAGTTATATACCTTTTGTAAGGGATGAACCTAAGCCTCAGTAAAACTGTCAGCTTTGAAAGTCTTAAAAACTCTCAAATTAGGCTGAAATCTAACCTTGCAAAAGGTGTGCTTTCAGACCTAGTGCTTTTTAACCCATTACAAGTAACAGATGTTTTTGACTGATGTGTTTGTATCTTCTCATAGTACCAGGATAGGCACTGTAAGCTTTGAATACAAATGGAAGAGATTTTATTCCCATCAGGAATATGACAGCTGCTTCATACTCATGGCCTGACATACAATTTTAAAGGAAAACTGTGACAACTGAAATACTTGAAAATTGTCAAACTAGAGTTTGACTGCATCTGAAAAGCATATGCTTGTTGCCAGTGTACATTGCAGCAACTTTGTATCACGTAGCCCAGCAGTGCAAGAACGTCTCTTTAGATTTCATAACACCATACTATCTATTAGTGAGATATTTATGCTGGTCCATACTTTATTATCTCAGACTCTAAATACTGCAACCTTCTCTAAGTGCCCATTTCTTTAGCTACGTCTACCAGTACCCTTTCCTTGCCTAGTCTGTCCCATTAAGGCCTGTTGGTTTAATTTTAAGGGTAAAAGTTTGCAAGATGAAGCTAGATAAAGTGATGACAACCTGCGCATGGAGAGCTTAGAATACTTACAAAACAGCCCAAACTGAACATAATGACAGCCAAATGTTTATCAGTGCTAGAACAGAGCAGTGCATGCTATTGCTAATCCTCCTTGTTCTACAGCTAAACACTTTTAGTCTCCAGGACAGCGAGTGAAGAAATATTTACCAGCACAACATGTATGCACCATACAACAGAGCTGCAAGCACACCACACAGAAAGACACTACATATCAGTATTTCAGCCTCAAGCAAGTGCTTGCATTCAAAACCAAAGGTATTGGTAACCTTTCTGCCAGATGTCTTTGTCAGAGAGCTCGATGTTCAAATGCAGGCTCCTCTATAGCCTCAAGAATGGCTCCTCCTAAGATCAGGAATGTAGGAAAATGTAAACAGCTTCCCTAACCACTACAAGCAGATACTGCTCTCCCTTTTGTAAACACCCAGTGTGGGTATAAAAGAAGAAAAACTTTTTAGTATTAAAAAGATGGGAAGGCAGGGGAGAGAAGTACTACTGATGGTGAAAGAAAACCCAAACCCCAGTATCTTCATTTTTAAGTTTCAATACCAATGAACACAAATACCTGCTATTCAAGTATTCCTGGTAGTATTCCCTAGCTTCAGTTTCCTCACGCATCTCTGGTTACTTCATAAAGGCAAACACCTTTATCATTTGCTACTGTTCTCCCTTCACTGTACCCTGTATTTGCCAACCACTTCAGTTTGTTGGCAGACAGCAGCAACATCCAAGCAAGTCAGGCAGGTCCAAGCCCAAGCTCAGAAAATGTCCCACATTTCTGAAGCATTTTATTGCTCTGTGACATTTGTATCATGTAAAGCCAGAAGACACAAGTCTCTTCTCTCTGTAGGAGTTAGCAAGATGTCTCCTCCTTTAAATTCTTTCATCTTATCCTACCTCACTATTCTCATGAATGTTGCCTTCACGCAGTCCTTCAGTAAACTTTTCTATAAATGCTTCTACACCCCTCATTAGCTTCAACAGCACTAGAGCCAGGTTTTCATGCTCCTGACCACAACTTCCTGTAGCATGATCCAGATGCCTATCAGATGCCAGTTCTATCATGATCAACAGGAAGGTTCAGTAGCATTCATAATCATGGTAGACAAGTAATACCATAGTTAATCAGTACTACACGTGACTCACCCTTGATGCTTCTAAACACATAACAGAGTTAACCTGATGCACGTACCTTCATTCACAATGCTCTCAGTTAAATTATGTGATCTCTGCTATCACACAACAGGATTAATACTAGTCACAGTTTATTCACCCAGATGCCTGAAACATAGGGGAGGTGCCAGTCCAGCTAACAGATCACACATAACATTTCTTCCTTCCATTTCAGCAGCAGGTGGTGGAAGACAAACCCTTCTCAGAGGGTCCCAGACCACAGGCTTACACATGGCCGTGACTCGGAAACTCAGTGCCAGTTTAGCAAAGAGAAGCATGCAGTAGTAATGCAGCCTTCGCTTTAGAGAGTGTATCAATAAACACTGCTTTAGCCTCTCCATACACGACTTCGCTCTGTGTGAGCCAGGCATTAATACCCAATTTACAGCAAGAAAGCAGAAGTCAGGTAAACTTCCTGGTGGAGCAAGAAGTTCTCAAATTCACTGAATTCTGAATTGCTGCTGGTGCTAGCAATACCTGGAGAAATAAAAAGGGAAATAACTACTTTGAAAAGCAGATCCTCAGCCTAGAGACAGAGTGAGAGAACAAAGAGTTCAGATTTGGGAGCTTAAAAGATGCTGCACCTAGAGATCCCTCTCAACCTGGAACAAACTGGGGCCTTTTCAGCTAATCTAGAGACAGGATTGCACAGCTGTGTGTGCTGGGTATGTGTTTCTGAGCTGAAATCTCCACACTGTTTTGGATAAGAATAAGACCTTTCCTGATATTGATAATTAGATCAACTCATTCTATAAGCTGAACAAGTCAGCATGCCCTGAGAGCCCTGAGCAGCTGAACTAATAAATGATATTAAGCATTAATATCCCAAGAACACAAAAAGGTTAAGACATGTGGTTACCTTTTTGTTTCCAGTTTTCAACAAAGAACAATGTGCCCTTTCTCACTTGGCAGTCATGAGTTACAACTCCTTAGTCATAAAGGAAAACCCAGTCCTTTATATTTTCTTGATGATTCAGGCAGACCCTATATATTTTTCTTCACATAAACATTTTGACTGGTGATCTGATTCATCTCAATTTGCAGCTTCTTCTTACCCTCCCAACAAAGATCCAAAATTGGCATGAAGGCTAAAAAGCATGACAATTCATGAATCCCCCTTCTTACTATTTGGTAAATGGCTCCTATGTGTCTGCTTTTGCTTTTCTAGAGTTGTCATCTTTCACTGTTCTTGCATGTGTAGTTCCTGCAGCAGTACATCTACTGTTGCCCATGTTACAGTCTCTATTAGCTTCCCATCCCTCCCATATGTAATAGGCTGGTCTCCACTTTCTCCTCTAAGTGCCCAGTGACCCCGCATGTGTTTTATTTGTGGATTTAATAAGAATGTTTCCCTCAGAATAAGGGAGATTCAGAAGATGTTGCTGATGAGGTAATTACAGAGCCAAAGTAATGGGAACGAATTTCACTAGGATCTTGAAACAAACGAGAAACAGAGCCTGTACTGCAGTGAAGCCTCCATTACTACCCACCACCATGGAACACTGCCTTCTAGAGACTATAGAGCAATGTACCATAGGACATAGGGAAAGAGAAGAAGGTTGGTGTGCCAAGCCCAGAAGACCAGTGACTACCCAGGGCATCAGGAAACAAGATTATCTCTTTTCAGCCTGCCATTAACTTGCTTTCCAGCCCCAAAGCCACTCTCTGAGCTTCTATGTTTCAGGGCCCCCTTTTAATAGAGCAAGTAGAGCTGTACCTTTGTGAAATGCGTTGGGTAGAAAGCACTAGATAGGTCTTCTCTAGAAGCCACACAAGCTCTAGAAGCCATGTAAGTTACCTGGTGTCCTTCCTTCTGACTTCTCTATCAGACTGGTTTCTGCAGAGCACAAAATCTATATCAAAATGCACACTGAGGTATCAGCCAGTGGTGCCTTACAGGAAAGAGTGATTTTTCTGTATGTACTGTCCAAATACAGCAGTGACCAGGTCTACACAGACAGTCTGAGAAAAGTTCTGGCCTCAAACTCCTTCCATGACGTTCCATTGTTACGGAGGTTCTCATAAGGTTATCCTGATCTCCTAGGTGAAATGTTATATGATCCACAAGAATCTTAGTGTCATGCTCTCTGGTGAATTCACAGAGCAAACGCACTTCATTTCAAGAACAGAGGATTCTGTCATCTGTCCTGCTAATTATTCCCTTCTGAATTCACGTCATAGAAACAGTTTTCAGCTCCCCACATCCACTTTCTTCATGCTTAGCCATTTTTCCCTCCCTCAGGCACAACTCTTCACGGGAGCGGTATAAAGGATTCCTGGTTAGCATGGGAGATGCAGTCTCATTTTTCCCCATGATGGCACTAACGGACCTCACCAGAGTGAATAATTTATCTTCTTCTTGATTATAGAATCACAGAATAGTTAGGGTTGGAAAGGACCTTAAGATCATCTAGTTCCAACCCCCCTGCCATAAGCAGGGAC
>JBCJKH010015274.1:0-10150 GCA_039877255.1 Loriculus beryllinus | reverse complement strand
CAAGGCCAGGTTGGACACAGGGGCTTGGAGCAAGCTGCTCCAGTGGAAGGGGTCCCTGCCCGGGGCAGGGGTTGGAGGTGGATGAGCTTTAAGGTCCCTTCCAACACAAACCAGGCTGGGATTCTATGAATTTGTCATTCCAGAAAGATGCAGGAGATGCAGGGATGCTCCTTTTATCTGTGTTAACTTAAAGCTACTCCTACGGTAAATAAGCACACAGACAACACACACAGAGCCTTGCTTTCAAGCCACCTGAGCATGGAGCTCAGAGCAGACCCCAAGAGCCCAACCCTGTCTCACCTCAGCACAGTTCTGATGGCTGCACAAGAAGATCTTACACTAAACAATTTTCAGTGGCTCATTACTGGACAAAACCCTCACTTTGAACTGACATTTTCTGGGCACAATGACTGCTTTGAAGTAGGAAGACAAAATCAGTGCAGAGAGTTGGCAGGTGAAGAAATGAGAGGGGGTTTCTTTTCTGCCCCCCTGCCAGCAGCAGAGCTGTCCAGGAGCTATGGAAACCTTGTCTGGCTAAATAAAACTCCAGAAAGATAACAAGGCTTCATATTTTCCAGCAACGTCTTCACTGGAACAGCATGCTATCTGTGTGTGCTGGAGGCTCCAGAAGAGCTAAAGCTGTTCCTGGAAGTAAATATCCTGTGTTATTTTCCACAACTGATAGTAAATGCTGTCTCCTACCTCCTCCAGAGGGAAAGAAACAGAATCAGTGATTTATGAGAAGCCTGGGAAGAATTACAATGAGCTTCCAGCCAAGCAAAGCCCTTTGGGGTAAGGGGCTGGTCTCCTCTCCAGGACCTGAACAAAAAAGTTCTTTCCCAGGAGATGGCAAAGGCTCAAGCGATGTATTTAAAACTAACATTAATAATAGGAAGTGTACATTTATATAGTACATTGCTGAGCTTTCTACTGTCATTGAGTCTGATATTCCACAGCACCCAACCAACTTTGCCATCTGCCATTGCGCTAAAACGCCAGCCACGTTTCAAAGTACTGCTTATGGGTTCCTATGTGATACTGAAAGTGCAAATACACCCACCCTTGTCCAAATCATTACCTCTTCTGGAAACCTCCTTTCGCTTTCTTTCAAGTCCTCCACTGTGACTCTTCCACTGTTATGTTGGGATAACAGAAAGGAGCTTCTCATACACACATGGATGTGGGCAGCTCTATCAACATGAGTATTTCTCCAGTTCCCTCCCATGCTGGTTCTCTGAAGCTGGTGCCTCCCCTGACTCTCAGCCTGCCAGTCACCAAGGAACAAGTCCCATCCAGCATCTCTTCAGGTTTTATGCTGCTGCACATCACTGTAGCACTTTCCACATAAGAACAATAGGAATTACAAAGCCCATCACAGTAGAAATATTCCTCTTTAATCCCATAGGAAACATCACCACTGTGTCCTGAAACAATGCAGCTCTGTACTCCATGCAAGAAAAGGAGGAAATAGAGCACCTTCTAGTCATTAGTTGATGTGCACCTCAATGTGAAGTGAGAGCTCCTTCTAACCACTCAAATGCTTGCAGTGGACCATACTGTCTGCTTGCTAGAGCCAAAGCCATCTGAGGCTGAGCTGTACTGACACAAGCCATCATTGAACGATCCTTCGGGGAGGTAAAAAGAAGCATTTCACCACACTTTCAGTGATGCTTCTGACACATAACCACAAAGGGCCTGATTCTCCTCACCATGCACTTGCTCTGACTGTTTGCACCAGTGCAAACAGAGGAAGAGGCTCTCGGACATCCCCACATGAGAGCGATACCAGCATTACAAGGCAAAATTCCTCCTTTTCCTTCCCAAGCAATCAATCCATCAACATGGTAAAAAAAAAGGAAGTTTAATGTAGGTGGCATGTTTCATACAGAATTTAACAGGCACCCAAAACACCAGCTGGTGCCATGTTCTGCAGCGTTTAACAAGGTGAAACTCCAGCACTTCAGTTTCGTTCGTACATTCCCAGGCTAAACAACAGGCTAAAGCAGCTTTGCCATCGCACGTATCCTCACCCCTGGGCTGCAGTCTGCAATGCAGCCCAAGCCACTCTGCTGCCCAAACATCTGGAATGCCCTAGAGCGAGCAGGAAGCTCTCCAGAGGAGTTGGTGTGGGTCTGAGATGGCCAAACTCTCCCAAATCAGTATTTCTACTCTTCTTCCTAATTACTCTTTAGGTCATTTTTAACCCAGTAAATGTCATAGCAAGATTTAAAGCCCAAACATGAAAGGAAATGGAAAGTTCAGCTTCTTCTGCTTATTTGTATTCTATGAAGTTTTGCTCCCCCCCCCCAACCCTTATTAAACATGCCAGGTTTTTCAATTAAAGTAAATGGGGAAAAAAGCCACCAGCTTATTCTTCGCATATACTTCATACCTCTATCTCCCTCCCTCAGCTGCGGCTCCCCTTGAGCTTATAAGAAAGTTTAAGAATCTCAGCTCCTTGAGAAAAAAACATTTTGGCAAAGTTATCCCAAAAGCTTTCAAAAACCCCCTTAAAATCTCAAATTTAAACCCACTGAATTTAAATTTGGAACTATTCCTAAGATCCTGCTTATCCTGCAACCTCATGGGATGCGTGAGGTTTAATGAGCTCCTGCTGGAAAACGCTCTGAGAAGTGCCATGAAGGTGCCAAACACTGCTCCACTTGTGTGGACCTAAAGCGTTCCCATTATTACATCACAAGCCAGATGATTTGGAAGTTAATTCCTCTTCCTTGCCAGCATGGCCTCAAAGGGAACATGGGTTCCCCATTACACTTGTAGGATCGCATCACCCAAGCACTGCAAGATGTCCATGTGCTGGTAATGACCAAGCGTGGAGCATTTTGAACTTCATAGTTGAGGCCTCCTTCTCAATTACTGAACCTTAGGGTTGTCTACCTTGGTATGCCACTACAGATTCAAGATTGAGGGCATTGGGACAGTAGGTACTTGGCTGTCTTCGCAAAAGACAACATGAGAATCACTGTCTTCTGCACAACTTGGCCCCAAGGCCTCTCCTGAGGAGCATCTGGGTATTTGGCTTTTTTGTGGTTTGATAAGGACATCTACTTTCTCCTCAATACACGCTATTGAATCAGGATGAGGTGGGCTGGTGGGAAGTCGCGCAGTAGAGCAATAAACCACAGTGCAGAAGCCCTTGTCTGGCCATTGCATGAGCATCATGTAGCAGATATGGGCTGCTCAAAGAACCACTGCCAAAAGTAGCAGCAAAAGTGGGTTTATTGAAGTAAGGTGTAAAAGTGGGGCTTAACAGAGTCTGATGGGAAGGGTCAATCTATTACTATTGCACACAGGACATAATAATGATTCAAAGTTACCAACACAGGATTTTACTGCCCTGCAATAAAAAGCTAGGAGCAGTATCAGTCACTTCCCAAAGATCTGCAGTTAGAGAGGGGTCTCTTAACCTTGAGAAACACCCCAACTCAAGAGGGGATCACTGCCATGCAGCCAGCTGCTCAGCAGGGAGAGCTCAGGAAAAGCTCAGTGTCATATTTATGGAATAAAGCAGTTGGCTCATAATCAAATTCCATGGGATGGAAAAGGTAAGTATGAGAGTCCTTGTACCCACAGCCTCCTTTGTTCTGTGATCAAATCAGCCTTGGAAGAACCACCTGCTATTCATGTGTTAATCGCATGATCAGTGTTCTGGTTTCCAGGCTCATACATATCAAAGCTCTCAGTGTCACCCTGTTCCTGTGTGGGTTTTCAAAGGACAGGTTGGAACTGGAGAAGCTCACAACCCGGTGAGCCTCGACCTTTACTTCCTCTGGAGCCTGAACCAAACTACCACTGGTTTGGTCAAGCAGTTGGGTGCACCCGTCACAGGACCCACCAGCTGAGCTGACATGGGTGGGAGCACGGCAGTGCCCATGTGTACCACGAATCACCCTTTTACTCATCATTATGGACCAGGTTGGACGGGGCTTGGAGCATACTGTGGCAGGTGTCCTTGCCCATGGTAGGGGTTGGAACTGGATAAGCTTTAAGGTCCCTTCCAACCCAAACCAGTCTGGGATTCTGTGATTCTAACAAGTGCTGAAATACAGCCACTCCAAGGTGAAAGGAAGTTCTACCATCCAACCTCACACTGTGCCCTGTGAAGGGCAAGCTGCTCTCAGCTGAGCCTCGCTGGAGTCCCGTTGGCCACTCAGCTCATACCAGGGCAGTTTGCTGGCCATCTGTAACGTGTTTCCTGCAGTAATGCTTGAGCACAGCCACCCTGAGTCCCACAGTCTGCAGAGCAGAGCTGCAATGCCCTGGGCTGACAGCTGTACTGGGGAAGGAAGCAATGACCTGGGAATTACTGGGAATTCTCTGCCCACAGAGCAAGCTGTAGCTCAGCCGTGCAGCACATGAGGACCTGCAGCCCAGAGACCAACCCCAGAACAAAGCTCTGGGGAGCTCCACAGTTGGGAGGAAACTTCCAGACACCAGTTTGTGACATCTGCTGATATACTGCATCTTTCCTGCAGAAACAGCCTTTGGCTCTCGTGGGGCTAACCTAAAGTTCACACCACCATGGCCTGTTATTTACCCAGCTCTGCATTATTTGTAACACTTGATAATGAGAGAGCTTCTAGGTTTGCTTTAGCTGTGGGCTTCAGACAGCAGCTCCTTTACTTTGCATCCATTATGCCTACAAATCAAAGTATGTCAGTAAAAGACTGCAGTACTCACAAGCTGAAATATGAAGCATCCCTCTCTGTGTGCAAACTGGCTTTGTTCTCCACCATATTCATATCTCAGACCAAAGAGATCATAAAAGAACAGTCACATATTTCCAGTCTTGCTTATTCCACTATGATTGACTCCAACGATTTTGGGGAAGGGGGAAAAGGGTATCCATCACTTTTACCAATTTGTTTTTAAACAGTTCTTCAAAGAACAGAGGGAAAAGAGCAATATTCCATTATAAGGAAAAGCAAAACAACAAAAACAGAATAAAACACTTTAGGCCAGCTTCTGGCCTCTGTAAACAAACTCACTTGACTGACTGCAGAGGAACAATCTGACATCTTCAATCAAGACCAGTAAAACTGAGCTTAATGCTTAACTCCCTCCTTGAGCTGGTAGCAAAGGTCTCCAGTGACCCCACTCTCACTGCTGCAGAGGCAGGAGAATGCTCTCTGTAATTGCAGAGATATTGCCATTTCAGATTGTACTCTGCTTTCAATCTCTTGTGGGTACCACACCCCCATCTCACCATACTCCATGAGACAGAAGTACCTCTGCTAGAAAACTGGAACTAACCAAGTCAGGGGAAAGCAGAACCAAATGCCAAGATCCAGATGCTAAGGACCAGTGCAATGGGTTCCTCTTAATCACTTAAAATGAGAACATATTTGCCATGGCAGGGAATTTCAAGAGCACAAGCTCTGCTCCCATCACTCCCGTAGATTTGTTCTATTAGGGTAAGACTCAATTACTCAGCATTCTCTGCCTGAAAAGGACAAAGCCATCCAAAGCTATAGAATTACATTAAAGTGAACAGAACAGCACAGTGGGTCAGATATACATCTTGCACAAATCAAAACAGGAAAAAACAAACCCCCTACACCGCTGAATTTAGCCCCATATTTAGTTAGGAATATGCAAACTGCAGATTACATAGAGAAAGGATAACACTGGTCAAGTAGGATGCATGTGTACATGCCTGAGACATCAAGGAACATTCTCAGAAAAAGGGGTAAGATGGATCAAGAGCATGGGGTGCACAGTCACCTGGCTTCTGTCCTCCAGATAAATCCCTGCCTTCTCCATGGCCACAGGAATACATGCACAGCAGCACAAGGCTCCTCTGAACTAGAGACACTTACATTAACTTGCACTGTGCAAAGAAAAAAACACCTAACTGAGTGTTGCACTTTGATCATCGAAATGGCACCTCAGCCCCCCACAAGATAGAGAGACAAGGGGTTTAATTCATCCATAAAAAGTAGCACTGCTAAATAAATTAATCTATATAAAAAAGAAGAGAGGCTATCAACAGGTTTGGGGGGTAGAAGAAAAGTCACCTTCTGAGCCCACATGCGCTTGTTTTATTTACATATCCACAAATACCATGAAACACCATCCCAGCCCCCCCACTAGCAGCATGGTCACATGAATCCCATAGATGAGCAGTTCATTCATGAGGCTGAAGTCTACACGCCTTCGCCCCAGTAAGAGGAGGATGATGGAGAGTTTGTACTGGAAACGCAGAAAGATCCGGATGCCAAGGTACTGAAGGCAAAACAAGATAGAGAGTGCCACCCAGAGGATGGAGGTAAACAGGCTGCAGCTGAAGTACAGCAGGAAACGGATGAATCCATACATCCATCGGGATTTGAGATAGATGTCGAAATTGTTGTACTTGGTACGCACCAAGTGAGTGGTCCTCACCGGGCCACAGGCCGAGTGCAGGCAGGTCGTGTGGGGGCCGTGGAACGAGCGGACCCGGCGGGGAATGGGGATTACCGGCATCAGGCACCCCACCGGTCACCGAGTCCCAGGGCAGGATTTACAGGGCACATATCAAATATTATCCATGAACATGGAAGAGCTCCAACAGCCCGGGAACGCTAACTCTTTGCTGAATTTCCAGGAAGGAAGAGACCTGCAGGAAGGCAGAGAAGGAAAACACATTTAAGTAGCCCCAGCAGGAGGAGAGCAGCACAGCAGATACTCCAGATCAGCCGTGACTTACAACTGCTTTGCAAAACTCAGCAACTTCACTTTGCTTCTTTGGTTACTGTTTACCAGCCATATAGAGGTACAAGTCATCATCACCAAGTCAGACTGCACGCAGCTTCCTGGTCACACGCAACGTCAGCACTAATTGTAACCTGTTAGAAGCTTCACAGTGTTACTGCAGGAAAGGGAACAACTTTGTTTTGGAATAAATCACAGATCCTTTTTAACCAAAGAGCCATCCTGTAGCAATTCACCCATGTGAGTAGTAATATTAATGTAATAATGTAATATTAATTCATGTTTCTTTGAAAGAAAATACCAGTTTTCCAGGTACAAGTGAATTGCACCACCCAGCCCCAGCGGTGAGTTTATTAGATTTCTGCTCATTTCTAAACTTGGCAAAGCTTCACCAAATAAACAAACTGAAAAGAATGGCAGGTCCTGCAGGAACAATGAGGCAACCGTGTTTTTCACACTCTGCAGGATGTACCTCCCCTTGCTCTCCCTGTCATTGCCTCCCATAGCAAACAGCCTTTCAAAGACACCCACTAGTTTCTTTCTCCCTTTGGGACCTGCAGAGATAAGTGAAATATCTTGATCTTCTGGAGTGTTTAGGATTTATAATCTTAACATCCTTCCACACACCCATTGTTGTTGTGTGAGTGATGAGCAGTAGCCCATTAGCTGCTCTCTGCTTCACCCCAGGCTCACAATGTGCCAAATTCCGGGAATTATACACTGACAATGCACTCATGAGATAATGCTGAAAACAACAGGGACTTCCCTGGCCTCCTCACACACCCAGGCTGCAGAACCAGGCAGATCTTGTCTTTGTTGAACTAGAAATCCTATTACACTTAAAATCAAAACTAATATGAAAGTGACTTCAAGAAGTTTTTACTTTGCTACTAGCAAAACTCATCAGAGTAAATTAAAAGACTGAAGGAAACTGCACTTTGATAGCAAAACCCTCTTCTGATAAAATGTGCATCACTGCCTAAGTCTTCAATGCTTCCTGCCTCAAATTCCCTGCAAATGGAAATTGCAGCTCTGCTCACTGCATGGCCTCAGGTTCCAACTCCTTTTTGCCAGGAATCAGCAGGCAACCTGCTGGCTCTGCATGAATCAGGGGTGAATAAAAAGGAGCCTGGATTAACTTATGATTAAGGAATTTAGGAAATTGAGGTCTGTTCTCAGTTCTCAAAGACACCCTCATACTTTTAAGTGCTGCTTTGCCATAATTTCCTGCCTGTAGAAAGGAAATACCATCAGTTCGGAAGTGTGTTACAAGAATGTATTTTGCAAGACATGTAATTTGGTCAGATACTAAACCAACACGACTTAAAATTAACAGAGTTTTGTGCCTGGAGCCTGCAACCAAACACACTTCCCATGTGCTCCGTACATACTGCTCTGTGTTTGCTTTCAAAGGAATTTCTGGAGGGCTAAATTAGCAAGATAGGTTAAAATTCACATATTCTGGACTCAGAACATGCAATTTCTGTCGATGCAGCCTCCTTCCAACCTCTCTTCCAGGCCACAACGGACAGTCAACACTTCCAGCAAACTCTTACACAGCTCCCGAATCCAAGCCCCCGAGAGCCACAGGGAAATCAGAGCACCCACTATGAGAGCACTCAGCACCACTGTGCCTGTGTGAGGAGCCAAACCCTGCCCTCCAAAGGTGCAGTTTGTAGGGGTGAACTCAATACCCTGGCTTCATGTCTGAGCCCTGCTTTGGAAGAGTTTTCATCCTGATAAAACCTTCCATAGATGAACCCAAGAGAAGCACTTGAACAGCTCAGCTGTGGAGAGTTACTGTTGGGAACAGCAGCAGCTTCTTCCTATGTACTCTGCCCACCAAATAACTATCAAGCCTTTGGCAGGTTCATGCCCTTTAGACAAACTCCAGTAGCAACACTGGGACAGCCACGAGCACAGGGACATGGTCAGAATAAAATAAACTCTCTGAAATATTACATTTTAAGGGTGCTGCAGCCACTCAGCAGGAGGTCAGGAATCCACTGCCGGTCCTGAGGCCACTTAATTCTTGTGCCAAGACAAGTGAGGTTTTCCTGGGACACCTGGCCTTCTAGGAAGAGGGAAACAAACTGCTAAGGTGCTTCAGAGACTCACAACACTCTACATATGAGTTGATCTAAAAGATAAAACAAGAGAGTGAGTTTCAATTTGCTCATTTTGGGTGTTAGAGAGCTCAGAATGACAAGGTCCCTCCCCAGACATGAACTGTTAATCCCATAAAGATTCCCAAGGAATCCCACACTCAGTAACATGTCTTACAGCTTGCTGAAATGTGCTGGAGAGAATCACCCAGCTCGTACTCAATGCCAAATAAAGACAGAAAAAAAATCACAAAATACTCTTGTCAGTGCCTTTCTCCTACCTCAGAGCCATCAACATCCACCTAGTGTGTAGGAAACACGATGCAGAGCATCCACTGCCAGCTCTTCCAAACAGAATATGGAATAGCAGCTCCCCCCCAGCTGTACTTTGGCACACAATGCCTAGGAACAGATCTGGACACCCAATTCCTCATGATCATCTTTTTAGGGGCCCTTTTGTTTTAAAGCACCTTGCTGTGAGGCTGGAAAGCTGCATCAGGCTCTTCTGGATGGCATCCTACAGCTCAAAGGATTTCAACTCTAAGGCCAAGCAACCCATGTCAGCCACGCTGCTGTCACCCAAAGCATCACATTAACAACGGCCTCATCAGGAGGTTCTAAATCTGAGGAATTATTCACTTGCGTGAATTTCCACTCCCTCTCCTTCAAAATGGAGTGGATGAGGAGGAAGCTATGGAAATATAGCCCCACTTCCCTTCATCTATCTCACATTCCAGACAGGTCTGCTGTTACTCGGGTATTTCTTGGAGGAGGAGGAATGATGGAAGGGCCTCCATGGAAACAAACAGGTCCATCAGTCAGGTCCCACGGGACCAAAGTGTTCCATGAGCCCAAGGAGGCTGGGGACAATGACAAATAAAGGTTAGTGCTGATAACAGAAAGCAGGGAGCGCCGGAAGGAGGGGAAATTCCAACTCCTCCTACATCCTACCAGATCCTAAATTAAACCGCATCGACTTAGGAAAAGCACCGGAGGCAGGAAGCGCAGCCCGCACTTCCCGGTGGCCGGCGAGGTCGCAAGCCCGGCTCAGACAACGCGGAGCCCCGCAGAGCGGGCGGGCAGCGGCAGCCCCCACGGCCACCGGGCCCGGCCGGCAGCCGCCTCCGGAAACCGGGGCCTCACAACGGCACCGCCGGGCGCAGGCCCCGCGCCCGCCCCCACCCCACGGACCTCGTGGGGTCCAGCGCGGGGGCCCAACGCATCTGACCCCCCCCCCCCACCGCTGCGGGCCCAAGCGAAAAAGGGGCCGGAAGCAGGGAGAGGGCGATTCCCGGGCCGCCACCACCGCATCCTCCTCCCAGTTGGCAGCC
>JBCJKH010015273.1:0-13422 GCA_039877255.1 Loriculus beryllinus | reverse complement strand
TTTTGCTCTGTTCATCTCTAACTCTCCCCACCTTCCTGTTTTACTGACTATGTAAGCCAATTATCCCTAAAACTTCAAAACTAGTGAACTGCAAGCAGGGAAGCTAACAAATGTCCGTCCACCGTTTCTAATGTGTTTTTGATTATTTTTATGTTTTATTTTTTTAAAACTAAGCTTGAACCAAAGTCAATTTTTAGCAAGCTGCTGTACTAATGGACTAGTTTGTATAAGTGCAGTTCAGATGCAGAGAGGCGATAGATGCTACTGACAATTTCTTTTTCATTTGTCTCTTGTTTTTATTAATTTTATAAAAAAGTTGCTGCTTGTTTTTTTAATTTTTTTTTTGGTTGGTTGGTAATTTCTGTTATCCTTGGGGCAGACTCTTAACTGGATTTTAATTTGTTTTCTTTTGTTTGATGTGTAAATAGAATGGCAATGTCAGGGGATTGTTAATCCAACAGGTCCCACCCTCATCCCACCAGTATGGATAAATCTGAGTATTTTTGCTTTATGACTTCAGGCTGTGCAGGAGACTTTTAGTGCTAGGAATAATCCTCAGAAGCGGAAATGGCCCAGAGTAATAGTTTCAGAGCAGTAAAAGGTATAGCTGGGTGAGCTTCAGGGAGGTAGAGCTGGATGAGTTGATGGTGGTGCCAGCTATGTTGGTCTGAAGGCCATTGCACAGACCACAGTTTCTACCAAAGGAATACAAGTCCGTGGTACTTGAGGTCAGTAAGAGGATGGAGAAACATTCATTCCTGACTGAAAGTTCCTGCTTTCATGCCTGTACAAAAATGCCATTTATCAGGAAACGTTTTTTGTTGCAGGGGGGATACTACTGGTCTTTTCCCTGATGTATCCTTGACTCCCTAAGGGTTTTGTTGTGGGGTAGGGGGCATGATCCTTGGGTATATGTAGGAAACACAAAGAAAGGTGGGCCTTAAACCAGTGGAAAATCCTCTCCGCAGTTCAGAGAGACTGTGCCATTAGCTGTCTGAATGAGTTTTCATGTCCCATTCTTGCTGATTTGTGATTGGGAGAGGGTCTTGTTGAGTACATATCTGGAACACTAATGCAGCTTGGATGGTTTATTTATTATAAAAATCTGCTTTTTTTCCTGACTACCTTTGCATTGGTCACATGGCTTTGGTGTGAGCACCTTATATCCCCTTAACCCTCCTCCCCTCTACCCTGTCAACCTCTCTGGGGCCCAGATTCCAGGGTATTTCTTAGCAAGCCTTTTTCTGAGAGAAACTGGAAGCTCAGAGTAACCACATATCCAGGAAGTGTTTGGCATTGCTTGCAGAAGCTGACATAATACCCAGACAGCACGTATTTTATGGTGTCTGTTACCAGTGTCCTCTGATTCATTGTCCTAAAACATCCTAATGATTGACTCCTGGAGCCTGCTTTTCATCCCTAGCAGTGTTTTGTCTCATGGCTGTTGGCTGTCTCCAGTGTGTAGGTGAAATCACATTGGCAGTGCTGTACATCTGCCTAGGTAGAGCACATATGCTCCTTCAGAGCATGAAAGGAATATGAGATCATGTACTAGAATATAACAGGGGGTGGGGGGGGTGAGGTTAAATCATAGTCACACTGATATTGATGCATCTGAAAAGAGACAAATACAATTGCATATAGACCTAGTAAATATGATCAAAAGGAATTTCATAGCGTATTAGAAAAGGATAATGGCATCTCTTTTTCAAAGTTCCATGTCTCCTTATTTAAAGATGTATGGGTTGCCTTTTATAGCTGAAAGCATAAAGAGAAGGTGAAAAACTCTATGTATAGCCAAGTACAGGTCAAAAAGCGAGAGATCTACAGGGACACAAACACTGATATGTCCTGAAGGTCAATTTAGGAAATGGCTTCAGGGTGAGGTTGTTGTAGGCTGGTGATGAAATTCTTCCTGGTGTTAAGAAAACGTATTCCAGTTTGGCTTTAGCAGACTTTTGCTACTTGATCTCATCAGAACACACTCTCTGTAGTCACCATAGAATGATTCCTGAAGAGCTTGTATCTTGCACAGATACAGCTGTTTACAAGAGTCACAACATCTGTCTATTTAATCTCCTTAAGAGGATTTATTTTGTTTCTGAGTTAGGGTGCAGTGTTAGTATAAGCATATTTTTATAATTTTCCTCTGAGATGGTGCCTACGTGCATGCAGTCAGTTGTTAGGGAGGTACCTTGCGTCTTACATGCACAAGTACCTCATTTATAAGAGTATTTTTTTCCCCAGCCCATAGGCTAACTTGTGAGTAACTTATGATGACACATCATTACCCTGCTTCTTCTCAAGATCCTCTGCTTCAGCAAATAGTTGCTGAAACACAAGTTAAATTGGATTGAAAAAGGACATTTTACCATGAATGAGAAGTCTGTGTTTGGCTGAACGAGCAAGGAGAACATGCTCAGAAGTTAGTCAGATCTTCATGTAGGGATGTGCTGCTGCTGTTGCTCAATACTTTGATTTGAGTGCTAGTGAGGTTATCTTGTAAGAGAAAGTGAGAAAGCTAGAACATTAAGAGGAAGACGTATATTCTGCTGGCTCAAATTGTAGACATTTTAGGACATCAGAAGCTTCGGATTTTAATTTTCTCTTTAAATGAACAGGCTGACAAAGAGGTTTTCAGTGGAAAAAGTATAGCTCCTGATGCATTTGGAACTACAGTTCGTGATTTTTGCACCTTCTAAGTGAATCAGGGAGATGCCAACACTGAGTGAAAAAGCTGTCTGCTGATCTTACATACAAGTTCTCTCATAGTATGATAACGTTTAAGTTGAGCAAAAGCAATGCACTGCCTTTATTTTTACCCTTTATTTTAGTTTTACGTACTTAACAGTGAGAATTAAAGGTAGACGAAGATTTGATACTTCTGATCTTTTGGTATCTTGCCAAAATCTTTTAGGATAATTAATCCCTTAAAAAAAAGCATAGAAAGAACCAGTTTTGCTCAGGGGGTAATAAGAGAATGGCTGTAACCAAAGTATGTTGGAGAAAATTCTCCATGTGCATCCGTGTCTGCAGTTGTGTAATGGGAAATTTTGTTTGGTTGGGTTTTTTACTTCTCTTGGAACTATAACGTAAGGTTATGATTCATTTTAATGTTTTAATATCAACCTGTGTAAGCCTTGTGATGTGCTTTTGCTCAGCACACATTTCTGCAGTTGAGCTACTGAAGGAGGCAGCAGAGTTCATTCCTTAACTGTGTGCACATTCCTGCAGAGCAGCATTCTTTAAAACAGAAATTCCATTTGTTACAAATGGAGGAGAACCCGTTACAGCTGGAACCATACCAGAGATACTAAGCCGAAACAACATCTAATTTGTCTTAAATGTCAATTGGTATTTTCTTAGATAAAAATTTACTCTACAAAATCATGTGAGAGAGCACAAGTAGCTTCTCATGTTCATTAGCGTATTTTAGGACAGGCAGTCCAAACTTTCAATGATCCTGGTTTTAAACAAGAAGTGTAAAATGCAGATCTATTTATTGCCGCATTAACTTTATTAAGAGTCACTATTACCCTGTTCCTGTTCTGCCTGAAATGGCTCAATGGTGTTTATCCCCAGGGCCTGGATGTAGCTGTTGGATATACACCTGACTGTTACCTAGGGTGGAGTGTTGTACCAAAGGAGTAAACTGGCCTGCTGCCCCCACTGGGTTTATGGCTGTCAGTCCTCACATAGCCTGCTCAAATTCCTTTATATTTTTGCAACCAATACCTCATACTTCTTCCTTCCTTTCCAGAATACTATAGCAATACAGAACTCAAGATGCATACCTTGCAGAGGTTTTACCCTTTTCAGTCATTGAATCTCACTCCTGTTTCTACTCATGAATCCTTCTTTCCGGTGGGGAGACCCCTAAAATATTTCTCTCTGGCAGGGAAACTCCTTAAAGATTTTTGATAGAGGAGGCTTTGTCGTAAAGTTATTGACTTACAGTTTGCAATTTCTTAAGATGTTCATATCTTTTGCTTCTTGATCTGAAAGGTACCTGGTTGCCTGTATGTCAGTGCATACTGACATAGCGTTGTCAGTATGCCATAGTAAGTAGTTGCAGTGCTTTGGGAATGATGAAGTGATTCCCATACTTGCATATCTTCACAGACACACAGAGTAATGCACAAAAAAGATCGTGGTATTTGTTCAGCTTACCTATCTTCGTAACATCCCAGGACATTCATGCTCTGAGCTTTTACCCTGGTGGGATGCTATTTAGGAGAGTGTTAGGAAGATTGCACTGGAATTACAAATTGTTTAACTGTGGGAGAAAAGACACCTTTTAGTTGAGTTAACAAGTAAGGTCAGCATGTGGAATATATCGGGTACTTCTTTTCTGACCATATTCCGAAAACCAAAGCAATTACTGGTCTTAGTCTTGGGGCTGCTTTTAGCTCTGGCAACGATACACTGCTAAGAACTGTCCATAACTGGAATTATCTGGGCCCCCTCCCTCCCTTACTCTCTCCTCTCTCCCTCCTTGTTCCTTCCCCCATCTTCCCTCAGCAAAAGGTAGCACCATACAGCTCTGAGAACAATACTTGTGGGTAGCAGTTTGCTTCTGGCACCTTCATAAAATACCTCAACATAGCTTAGCATTGTCGCAGAACTGGTTTTAAACTGAAAAAATAAGAAGAGTAAAGCAAACTTTATAAATAGTGGAGATAATTCTAGCTGTAGATTTTAGTTGAACTGATGTTTATGATTGATACACATGATTATGCTGTATGTATTTGAGATCCTGTTTATAGGTTACAACTTTATAGGGTCGGGTGGGTGTGGGTGGATGTCGGGGGCAGAGAAGGGGGTTGACTGTGTTAGAAGGAAAATGTTTGCTCATGAATTTTTTTCCTTGTATCTGTCTTGCCAAAGGAAACATTTTGTCGCTCCTGCGTTTGGGATTGTTGTTTGGTTGGTTTATCTGTGGTCTAATCTGCAGCACAGCACGTGGTGGCATGCAGGTTACTGATTGGGTTGCTGTTCAGGGTCCTTTCGAGTGTGCGCACACTTCCCTCCCTCTTGGCCTTTCCTTGCCCTTTTCTGGGATCTAAAGATGAGGTAACGCGTATCCGGGAGGCTCAGGGGAAAGAAGATGGCTGTACTGGGTTAGAATCAGCCTGGGTGGTGTAAATCCATTTCAGTGAGTTAAGTTGCTCCAGAGCTGAACTGGGTCCGTTGCATTTGACTTTGGGGAGGGAGAAGAATGGTTGTCGCATCTTAATCTATCTGGGAGAGCAAAAGTGAAACAGGTTCCTTTTATCCCCCTTGTCTTGTTACTGAATGTAGGGCTTGTAGTGCTTGATAATAGGTGGAAAATTTTTAAACACTTCCTTTTTCTAATAGCAATGCTAATCCTGTCTAGACCAAAAACTATGAAAGAAGAAACCAAACTGAGAAGTGAAAGCTAACCTACTCCTAACACTTGGCTGGTATGCCAGAAAGGATGGAAATACTGAGACAGACGTGGGAGAGGAGCTTCGAGCGACTGTTGGTGGGGGAGTGGGTCGTTCTCCTGGCATATGTCTCGATGTTGCGGTGGGAGTAGCAGGAGAGCGAGTGGTTATTGCCTTGGGAGGGTGTTGCAGCCCCCTCAATCTGAACTCCAAGGCTCCCTTCTCATTTCCCTTCAAAGCGGAGGGAACGGGAGGAGAAGGGAGGGGTGTGCATGGGTGTGTGTGCAGGTGCGTGTGTGCGCAAGCGTGTGCGCCTGGCTGCACGTGGTGGTCAGGAGAGGTGGGTTTCCAAAGGAGCTCAACTACACTGGGGTGGGCGAATTCCCAGTGGCCTCGTAGAGAACCAAAGGCACTGATAAGTTGTCAGCTCTGCTGTTCTCGGAGCGGGTAAGAGGAAAAGCTGGGTGGGGTGGTTTTGAGCTTTGGGTCAGTGTCCCTTCCTGTAAGGACCTTGTCTCTTGTGGGTGCTCCCACCTTTGCTGCACAGAGTTTGCCAAAGCTCTGTGGTGACAAATGGTGTGGGGACTTGCCCGGTGCTGCAGGTCTGAGGCTGATGTTGGGATACAGTCAGGGAAAACTGTTTCTTTCCTTCGAATGTGGAAGCAGTGTAGTCCAAGGTCAGAGTCTGTTCAACAGCTTTTGTATACTGTCTTTCTCTTACGGGAGGGACCTTGAAGACTCCTTTCTTTGCTCCCCAAAGTAGCCTTGTACATGTTCATGTATCGTGCTATTGGGCTGAGTTGTTTTATCAGTGAGCTCTTGTGAAGAAAGGGAGGGAGGAAGGGGGAGAGGTGGGTTGTCCAGCTACTCTTCCTCCGGACACCAGTCAGGTTGCAGAACTTCACTGAAAGCTTTACTAATAGAATTGTTGTTCTGACATTATGTAAAAGTGGTATTAATATTGTGTGACTTTTCAAAGAGCTAGTTAGATTTATAGATAGGTAATAGGGATTTTGAAGAAATGACTTCTCAAATAAAAGAGCACTTGGAACAAAAGAAGTGGAAAACAAAGTGTGCTTTAAGGAAAACAAATCTGAGGAAGGAAATGAAACAGCTTGTGGGAGGCGAGGGAAGATGATACCCTTTGGTGTTCCTTAGTGCTGCTGAGGCTCAGCCCCAGAACTGGAACATACCCCCTCTGCCTTATTTCATCTCTCTACCAAACAGGACATTGTCAAGTAGCTCAGAACAAAATGCTGATATGTCTTAAAACTGTGTTGGTCTGCTGGTGTATATTCACTGGCAGAGCTTTACATAAAACCAGGAGATACTTAATTTATCACGTTAGCATCCCCTTTCCTCCCCAAATTCTCTCATCTGTTGTAGGCCCCACTTCAGGATTCATACTGCCTTTGCTGAATTGTATAGCAGCAGCTACTTAAGCCCTGTTCCCTGAATGTGGTAGTGTTGTGTGCAGATGATGCTGGCATGTTGTGGTGCTCTTAGAAATCTGAAATGATTAAAGCAGAAGGAATCCCAAGACCGTGGCAATGGCATGCCAAGGGGCAAACCATGCAGACTGCACAACCCCCTTGAGCGAGAGCACCCGTGACAGTGTCCTGAGAGCAAGGCAGTTGAGACAAACCCATTAGTTCTTCCCCCATTCAGTCTCCACGGGTCGGCCTCTGTGACCTCGGTGCTTCCTGCACCTGAGCAAGTCCGAGGGGAAAGCGCAACGCGAAAGACTTGGAGATTAGCGCCGCTCCCCGCAAGTTCTGGGGGGCCGGCGTGGGCCTCCATGTGAGGCAGGAAGGGATCACTGCAGAGCTGCCAGCGGGTGGTTTGCAGGGTCTGGAGCAGCTCTGGTCCCCACGGATGCCTTGCATGCGAGTCGTCTGTGGGAAGGACCTGGGCAGTGGTAGCTGCTTCATTCCCGCCGGTGCTATTGTTCCATTTCCTTCCTCTGTGGTAGTATCTAAGGCTAGGTGTGAGTAGGTGTGGGGTGTTTATCCGCCACAGGTACAGGAGCTGTCGTATACCTCATTTCTAACTCGTAACTGAGTAACTTGCTTTAACTTTCTCCAAACCCTACAGAGTTGCCAAGTCTGCCGTCCCTCCTTTGATTAACACAGAACTCTGGCCTATAGCACCCCGTGACCTGCAACCTGAGGAGTGACCCCCTAACGCCTCTGAATGTCGCTGCTTAAAAGCTACTGCAAAGTGAGGGCAAATTGCAATCGTATCTTTATTTCCTTTGGTTACAAGGGGTCCTCTTGATCAGTCTGTGAATATCCACCCCCTTCCCTCCACTGTCCACAGAAAAGGGCTACCTGTGCTGCCTTTCCCACGCTGGGGCAGCGGGGCTGCACTGAGCTCCAGGGCTTGGAGGCGTGCTTGGCCCAGCGCTGTGTATGTGCTACTCACTTTTTAACACGACCAAAAAAAAGAAACAAAAACAAAAAACAAAGGAAAAAAGAAAATCTCAAAATGTTTAATTTTCTTCTTTATTATTTGACAATCCTGTATTCCTTCCCCTGCTCCCTAGCCTGGCCAGAAGCTGCATCCTTAACCCGATCCATCTTTATTTGAATGTAGATTCCCTACCCCCGTGGGAAAGAGAAGCTTTGTCAGGTCACGGAGGCTGCTATAAGTCGGGAGGGGGAGGTTTCTTTGTTTTGTTTTGTTCTTTTAAAATTTCCAGCCAAAACCAAAGATTTCCTAATGATTGTATAAACTCAAAACAAACAAACAAACCAAAGACGAAGGGCGTCTTCGGCACCAAGCCCACCTGTGAGGCCGGGCCTGGCCCAGGCAAGGGTCTCTTGAGTTCTGGCTCAGGGGCTGCCCCAGGTGAGGGGCTGCTGCCCCAGGCCAGCCTCCGGAATGCCCTGGGCACAAATTTATGGGCCCAGGTGCTGGGAGAGGGCAAGCCTTGGGCTTCGCAGGTAGGTTTAGGAGCTGAAGACTTGGGTGCAGGATTGGCTGCTCTGCTGGGTGCTTTAACCCTCTGGGGGCTGGGTGATGTTGATTAATACACGCTGAGGTGCACTTCTAGGCTTCCCTCCTCCCCCCATCACTGCTTGGAAGAGGCTGTCCTGTGTGAGAAATCCCTGAAAGAAGGAAAAGCAGCTTTTAATTTCTCCTCTAGTTCCTTTTTTCTAGATTTCTTTTCTTTTTGCAGCACCACTGTGCAACTATGCATTGTATTTCTCAACCTTTTATGCTAGGTAGATGCCTATGACTTTTTAACTTCTGGGGGGGTGCAAATGGAGGAACTTTTTACATGGATCTTTTTAATCTCAGTTGATTGGGGGGTGTTTGGTTCTAGGGTCATACAAGCTCTATCCCAAAGCAAAATCCAAATGTTAATATTATTAGCCTGATGCAGATACCAAAGATAATTTCTTTCCTGCAGAACCTTAGACTTGTGTATTAAGTACGATTACCCAGCACTTGCATTAGTCTAACCTCAGTAATTCCAAAGCTTAGATGTATATTTTGGTATATTTCTGGGATATTAAAAAATTGTCGTTTAAATTCTTGTTTGTTTCAGTGTAATGCTCTTAAAGTCATAGCATGGAGAAAACTGAACTTGTCCTATTCTTAGTAGTTTGAAATAATAGTATTTTTGTATGTTTTGGGTGTGTCTATGTATGTATTAACAGTTTTCACTGCCTAGGTGTTCATAAATAAATAAAGACAACAGCTAAGAGGTTTTAAACTGTACATAATATTCCATGAGGAATTTCCACCAGACCACCAATTTGGATCACATTTTCACTGACGGCCACTCCCAACTGGGATTCTTTCTTTCTTTTTAAAGAGACAGCATGTTCTTTTGTTTTCCCCATTGACCTAAGGGTCTTTCTAAGCAGAAAGGGATTTTCACTGTTTTAAGGGATGGGCCAAAGAAGAAGTAGCTTAAATTTTGATTTATAGAACCAAGATTTAATACATTTGTTTGTAAACTGACCCTCTGCATGAGGAATGGAGAATGGAAAACCAAGCCCATTCTTCTAAATCCAGTAATGGTTTCCAGAGAGGCCTGTAGCACCTGGGCAGTCCCTTCTCCATTTGTTTCTGCTTAAGGCAAACTTTGGGACTTGATGGTTTCACTGCTCTGTGCAGCTGTTTACACTGGCTGGGAGGGTTTTTATTGCTTGCCCTTCCTCTTACACTGCACCTATGGGTGTCAGGCCATCAAAACAGTTGAAATGGAGGGCCGTGTTGGAGTACCCATCCCCAGGCACAACCCAAGCTCTTCTTGAGACTGAAATAGGAGTCCCACACATTTCAGAACCTTGCTGATCACACTAGGGGTGAGATGGAAGGCAAAATGCTGTCTCTTTAAAAATGTCCTTTATTATTATATGATTATTTTCCCAGTGGTTGCCTACAGATAGCTGTAGGCATTGAGAGATTGTGTAGATTACAGTAAATCAGAATGAAAAGGTAGATTTTGTGTAGATGCATTTGTCTGCTGTAATTTTTTTATATATATTAAACTTACTGTAATTGTACAGTTCATTTCTGTTGTAAACATCATTAAACCATTTTCCAAGTGTTTTAACATATATGCATTTGTTTGAAGTTTTTTTTAACTGTGTTGGGAGAAGGAAAGCTAAGTCCACTTCTCCCAGTGCGTCAAACTGGGCAGCACATTGTTCAGTCTTGCTCTTGGTCTTGTCAAACCAAAGAAGAGCCCTGGTTTCTTTGCACACCACTTGAAGTGTCTGCTGTACTTCTGTGTTATCAATTCCTCTCCTAAAAGAAAACCAGCTTCAGTTCCTTCCTGAAGGCAGACAGAAGACTCAGCTCATGCCCACCTTGAGCGTCCCCAAAACAACCACTAGATGCTGCTTGGAGCGAGTTCCATTTATGTATAAAGAGCTTAAAGGTTATTTCCCCCTCACCTCCCTGTGGATTTCTTCCCCGTTGTTCAGTGGTTGGTATTTTATGACTAACAAAACTTGTGACTTCTGCATCTTGCAAATATGGTTGTTGCCATTTAAAAAAGGAAAGCTATTTTCAGTATTCTTCATTCTTGCATCAAGAACACTGTAAGTCAGTAGCAATGTTATCATAGCTTGTACCTTTCCCGCAGCTCTCCACCACACCTGCACACACCCAGGTCTTTGACAAACTTTATTAATTCCTCAAAAATACATGATTGAACCGATATCGCTTTGGAATGACAGCTGCAGTGCTTTTAGAGGTAACTTGGTGATGGACTGGTTTGGAAATTGCATTTACAGTGGCTTTTGTACAGTTTTTGTTGGCCAGAAGTGACAGTTTGGTGCTGGTTTTGACATGACAGTTCCTAACCCAATCCTTGCAAGGGGAGCCTGGTCTGCAGTGATAGGTAAAGCCCTTCAGCCAAATTGGATTCTCCAGGGTGAATTTTCCTGGCTTTCCTAATATTACTGTCTTTATACAGGTCTGTTCTCCTGGCTTGGTTGCAACAAGGGATCTTCGGCATTCTGAGAAGTCTTTTATGCAGGGTGTCTGGCTCCTGTTTCGCTCCCGGATGAGTGGCAATGCCAGTGATACATGTTTTCTTGGAGCTTAGTGTGTTTTCTTCACATTGCAAAGCTGCTATTCAGTTGCTGTCCTTCACTACAGCAACACTGCCTCGCTTTTTACAGTTAAAAAGGTTGTCTTCCACTGAAGCAGTTTTTAAAAGGTAGCTTTAAAGCAAGAAGTTTAGCTGGCCTATGTCAAATAGGTTGAAGATAAATACTACAGGAAATAACTACAGTCCTATCTTTACAAGTTCTTTAAATGCACTGAAACCTTAATTACACATCTTGATACTCCTTGAAGGTAAGAGCTATGGAAACAGCTGTGTTAGTAGGTGTGGGCTGGTCCCACAACACGAATCTCTCAACAAATCAGCCTAATAACCACTATTACTAGAATTAACTTTACAGGTATGTACATTTTACTAGCTAAAGCCTGTGGTTACACGGTTCAGGAGGGAAGGGAGAAGGGACTGACCAAGCCTAGCCATACTCTCTCTGCACCAACCGGTAGGTTGTTGCACTGAGAAAACACACGGTGCTTATTGTGGATGGAAAAGGCTGTCTCTCTTCCCCTTCTCTCCGCACAGCAGGTGGGCATCTTGCACTCTGCCCACCCCTCTGTGACTTCCACTTAGCGGCGGGGTAAAGGCTGCATCTGAAGAGCATCATACGTGTCCTTGGTTGCTGTACTGAGTCCCTGAAAAAGAGAAGAAACAGGTAAGGTGCACATGACTGCTTCCTTCTCCCAGATGACTGGGCAGAAAGGGGGTGGCTGGGACTCAGTAGCATTATGCTAATTTTTTTTCCTGCAGAGGTTTTTACTGATGAGTGACTCCTTAGTCTTTGTATGGTGTGAACAGCTATCAGTTACCTGAAGGCAGGACACATCCTGAGTAACTGTTATGAGCATATTGACTACAGCAACTCACCCTAACACGCAGATTTTAAGAGTGCATTTTATTTGCATATAATTGACTACTAAGAGCTAACAGAAGCTAGAGTGAACTTTGCTAACTAAACAACTAACTATCAAATCATAAACTTTGCTCTCTGGACTTCTTTAATTTGGAAGGGAAGTCAAGTGCAAAGCTGGGTAAGATGGCAGCAGGGCTTCAGATCGCTGTGGCTCGCAAGAGGCATCCCCTCACAGCCCTTCCTGCAATGCAGCGGTTCTTCTCCTGCCAGCCTGCTCTGGTGGTGGTGAAGTGAGTGTTAACACACAAGTCACAGACCCATGCTGCTGCTGGGGAACCAACTCCTCCAACTCCTCCAAGAGCAGATGTAGCAGAGCTGCAGGTCACGTCAGCCCAGGAGGCTGCTAGAAGTGCAGAGGTAACGGGGGCTTCCAAGAGGAAGAGTTTATAAAGACAGCTAAAATTCCTGCTAGTAAAACTTCTAGCTAACCTTCACTCCTCTGCTATGAGTGTTCAGTGGCATATGAGGACATGGATGAGACAGTGCTGCTTATCAGCTGCCCGTTACTATTGCAGTAGGCAGGTTTTGAAGATGGGTGCCATTAGCTAAAAATATGTCAAACATGGCAAACTTGGCAAACAGCAAAACTTCCTGGCATGTGCTGCATCAGAAGCAGATTTTTATATATATTCGATTTTGTCATTTTGAGATGCGAGTGGCAATGTACAGGCTTCTACAGAAAGTAAAATGCATTTTGGAACAATTAATGCCTGGCAGCCAAAATAAGGCCTTATTGACAGACTCTTTGACCTCAGTGAGCTGTGTGCACCACTGAACCCTGCCAAAGCACCAAGGGACTGGGGGTGCTGACTCACATGTGCTCTGTATGTGCCTGAGATAGGCTGAGCCACTGAAGCTTTGAACTGTGACTGCTGTTTGGCAATCTGAAGGTTTCCATTTAAAGCATTAAACAATTTAGAGGCAGAATTGTTGCGTGTCACCTGCTGCAGTCAAAACGTTGTTCTCCAAAATGTAGGACTGTGGAAATGGTTCCTACCAGAGCAGCCAAACAAGTGTTCCTGCCACTAGTATTTAGAACATACAGGTGCTTTACCGGAGTACCAGCAGTGTGGTCTTTACCCTGAATCTGAGTAACTATCCTCAGAAAGGTGCACTGAAAGCTCTGCTTTCTCATGCACCTATAGGAGTGCTGTTAGATTTGTAACTACAGGCTGCAATTAAGCCATGAGGACAGATGAGAGGAGCAGCTGCTGGATGTGTTACCTACCTGGTAGACGCCATCATTCCCTTTGCCTCGCCGTCTCTGCTGCTTTGGGAAAGAAAAAAGGAGCATAGATTTATGGGTGCTTTCCCAGTTACACAAAAGGAAAGAAACCCCTGCCTGCCGCCATCCCATACTGAGGGTCACTATGAGCTGTGCTTGTCCCGGACACCCTTCTACACAGGAGGGGAAGGACCTGCAAAGTCTGGACCAGTCCAGACACTGCAAGGGCTGTGAAGGAGAAAATAGCAAGGATTGGAAGTAAAGGGGAATTATTTTGCTTTCTGACATATTT
>JBCJKH010015268.1:0-20320 GCA_039877255.1 Loriculus beryllinus | reverse complement strand
TATGTATAATTTCCATACATACTTTATGTATGTATAATTCCCTCCAAAGAGGGAATCTTTTTTACAAAATTGCCACATTATCTTGTCACAAAAAACCTCCAACCAAACAAAAAATCTTAAATAAAAATCAATCTTACTAGCAGTACAGCGGATTTAAGGAGGACTAAAATTATTTAAATTAAATTTAATAATTATTAGATCAGCTGTACTAATTTAAGCTTATATGCACCTAAGTTATAAAATAACATAGATGTCTAAAGGACTCAAAATGCTCTTCCTTTTAGGCATTTTCAGGAACACCAACTGTTAAAAAAATTTCTACTTCCATCAGAGTGATGTGAATGGCAGTCTGAAGCTACTTAAATCCTGACTCTCTGCCGTTATTTATGCATATGTATCTTAAGTATTTCCATTTTCTTCTTCCAAAATTAAATCAAGAGTCTGCTCACAGGTAGCAAGAAACAATGGATAGTGTTAGTGTTACTTCTTGAGAGTATCAGTGCCCAAACTTCTGCATTAAAGTCAGTTGGTTTTATTATTGGTACTGTAAATTTGGTATCATATTCAGCTCCAGGAAATAATTCAATTTTTATTCTCCATAGAAATACTTGGCCTATAGGCCACTTTGCTTATTCTGGATTTATAAAAATAGCTGCTAGTGGCAAGAAAAGTGACAGTACTTGAAACGTTACTTTTAACTCATTTCTACAAAAAAGATTGTACATACAGTAAGACTCACTGTCACTTCCAATTTATTCTTATATTCATCCTCCAGCTGTCATTTCTACGCTGGTTGAGCATCACTGCCACACAGTACTTCTCTCATAGCCACTAAGGGCCAAATATCCCTCTCCATACATAACAGAATTCCTATTGACTTTAGTGACAGTTGTGCTTACGTAAGGAATAGAGTTTTGTTGACTGTCTCTTACATTCAGTGGTACACTGAAGAATGTTTAGGTTGTTTTGTTGTTTGGGGTTTTTGTTTTTCACATACAGTACTATTAAAAGAAACAAAGCACTGTATTTCTCTTTTATTTATGCTTGCTGCATTTACCAAAACCTATCAAATACTCTACTACAGTTGTTTTTTCTTCAGCTGTCAGAAGTATCTGAAATATCAACATTTTGAAATATGAAATATGACATTTGAAATATTATTTAAAAAAGATATATATGTAAGTATTGAGTTATTTGTGTCTTCATAAGGAAATACCATTTGATATCACCAGGATTATATTTCCTTTCTTTCTCAGTTGGTAAACTGGTAACATGATCTGTAAGTTTGTAAACTAATTATGTACATTTATAGAAATACAAATGTTGCTGTAATGAAAGATGCTATAGAAATATTCTCTAGTATTTATATTACAGCAGTACAAATGAAGTGGAGATGAAGATTCTTCCACTTTGCAACAATAAATTTTGATATATTTTAGAGGGGAAAAAAAAAAAAATGCATATAATGTGTATGAATTAAACCAAGACTGAAGACTTTCTCTTGGGAACTTGTGACAGTAACTAGCAGTAGGGCAGTCTCTAAAATATCCTACTCTTTGCCAGAACTAGAATAATGAAAAGTAATTATGGAGTCTTAGATCCACTGGAGTCTACTTAACAGTCCAGTTATTCTGCTGGAGTCACTGTATACTGGAGAGAACAGAAAAGATCAAATACTATTATTGTGTATAAATATGAAAAAAACTCCACCAAGAAACCAAACGAAACAAAAGAAAAAAATCCCAAACAATTCCATGAAAAATGTTAATAGGGGAAGATTAAATTTTAGTTGAAATATCCATAGTTCTGATTTTGTAGTCTTTGTAAACAATATAGTGTGTAAGTTTTATATTCTAAACCAAGATAAATTTGCAATATAAAATACTGACAAGTGTTTTCCTTACTGTTTTGGATTGTATTTTTCTCACATTTTCAGAGTTCCTAAATTGGGGTGGGAGACATCTCAAACACTTCAAAGACAGACCAGAAAACTTCAGAAAGCTTTGAATACTCAGAGTAATTACGTAAAGGTTATTTTTCTTGGGCCAATAAGGCCACATTTTTGGAATTCAGCATGCTTAGATCTTGTACAGTTGAAAGTCATGTTCAGGCAACTGTACAAGTTGTGCCATCTCAGTAAAACTTTTTTTTTTTTATTTTTTTTTTTCTTTTTTTTTTTTTTGCCTTGGGAATCTTTTTTATTCATCTCTGATGAACAAAGATTGAGAAAGATGTTCTAAATACCCTATTTTTAGCCTTTCTCTTTGGCTCCCATTGAATTTGCTTGCAGGCCTTACTTTTTCATTACACTGAGATAATATTGGTTGTCCCAGTTTAACTCTTCAAGATTTATTCATTATAGCTTGCAAGAGACAGTATTTTAAGATTTGGGATGAAGTGAAGCACCAAATATAGGCATCTATTTTTCTACACTGACTTTTTATAGATCCTTAAACATGTAAGTTGTTAACTCGGTATATTATTTATACCCCCAAAATTAGATAGGATGAATATGGGCCACTGTATCCAGTATCTCACCTGTTTTATGCTACTTATCTATTTCAATTGTTTGGCTGGAAATTCTAAAATTAATAATTCTTCAGTGATTTCTTTTCCAGACTTGATTCTTACCCCTTTTTTGTTGGTTTGTTTTCTGTTGGGTTTTTTTTTCCCTAGTTCATCTAATACAGCATTAAAAAACTACTCAATGTGGAAGGTTCTGCTTTCCTTGCTCTCTAAGGCAATTTATATTCTCATTACAGGAAAAAGTGTGTAGTAGGGAAATTTGCTTTCCCTTCTGCACATTCCAAATGTAGAGTGTTCCCATTTTGTTTCTCCATTAAGTCTGACTAGATTTTTCTGTATTTCTCTCTGCAGCACAACCTCAAGGCACTCCCTTTATTCCTTGAGGTTGTCACTGTGAAGCTCTTCAATCCATTTTTCAGCAAGTTTACTGTTTTGAAAGACCTAAGCTTTCATTCATGTGATGGAGGTTTTATATCAGAAAGGAAATAAAACTGTTTGATAGCACCTCTTCTATCTATTTTATATCAGAAATAAACTCTAGCTTAGTGCTGAAGCATTAGGAAAACATCTGAAATTTACTGCTGCATAGGCCCTAACTTCTGCTTAGGCTGTTATAACTGTCATGTAGGAAAGTTTTATATGTATTTGCAGACTGGGCCAAATCCTGCACATCTCCAAAGGCAAAAGGGAAATGCAGTAACTAACATTTTTCTATGGAAAAATAAAGACTCTTTCAAATCTAGATGGAATTCAGAGTTTTTAAAAAGTTATGGGACATAAGAACGTGGAACACCTTCCAAAGAAATAACTATTTGATCATTACTGTCTTTGCCATTTGAAGTAGTCCTTTCAAAATGGTTTTGTTCTGCTGTAGCTCCTGAAACAACATTCTTTCTTATCATCATATACATGTCATATAAACGTAAACATACTTACATTTCAAACAAGATTCAGACAAGTCACCAAGACTAAGATTTTCCACCAGTGGAAGTGTAACAATCTGAGAATGAAATGTCAGCTGTTACATACAGTATATGTCAGTACATCTGACAGTTCTCCTCCCTCATGGCCGTCTTAAATACATACAGGAAAACTGTCCTTCTCTGTATATTTCTGTATCACTCATAGAATGATAGAGGACTGTAATGTCACCTGGTCAGCTTTCCAGATCTAAAGCAATATTAGCTCTAGCTATGAATCTCCCAATAGATGTTTATACTTAACCTCTTTCTAAAGGCATCTACAGTCTCCCCATATGGAACTATTCCAGTGTTTCATTATTGTTACCATCAGAAAGCTATTTGTAGACTATAATCTGAATCCCCCTTTCTCTGATTGAAACCCACTTAATATGAACATAAAGAATAAATAATTCCCCTCCCCTAGCAGTAGCATTTGATGAATTTAGAGAGCATTAACATTTCCATACACAGTCTCAAGTTTTAGAAATTAAATAAGTCTCTCTCTAAATCCATCTTTGTGCTCTCTGGTTTCTATACAACTGCTAATTTACATTACCTTCATTTGATCCATGAGCTGAGCTCTTTCAGGAAGTGCAGTGTCCAGATTTGAATATAGTTTCCCAGTGCAGACCACAGCAGTGTAGGGTAGAGCAAAAAATTATCTTTGCATACCTTGTAGACAGGTTTTTCAAAGTTAACTGTCAATATATTGTGTACCTTTTTTTGGTGGTAGAATAACAATTTGTTTTGTGTGGAGCCTGATTATTTCCCCAAATGAATTTCTGTTAAACTGCTACTTTGTCCTGCATTCATGCAGATGATTATTCTTAAGTGCAGAACAAGTAATTTTTGTCTTTGTTGATTTATGATTTATATTTTTCAGATTACTTCTTTAAATAAACTTCTAATCCTTATTTACAACCATTGTTCATATTGTTTACAAATTTAATGAGTCTATTCTTAATTCCAATATCTATATGATTATCAAAAATACCAACACTGTATTCAGTACAGGCCTAAGGAAACTTTAACAGTTAAGATGTAAATAGCTGAATTAATGAATGAACGAGTGAAATGCTCAATAACAGTTAAGATCTGAATAGCTAAACTCTTCATGATTTTCTTAAAATTTTTGCATATATCGTGTCGTAATATCATGAAAATGCAATTTCTGTCACTACTGACATAAATTGAGTATTAAAAGAAAGTCAAAGGCAAGAAAAACAAATTGCCAGACATTTATGAGAGCAGTTTAGACTAAAGTAGCTTTACGATACCTTTTACATTTCTAAGCAGTCTATTATGTTAATACAAAACTGATCAAAGCAATATATATGTGATCAAAGATGAGCTTCAGTGAAGAAGCACTCAACTTGAAATAGGGAAGTGTTCTAGAAATCTTGTAAGTCATCTTTCTGAAGTATCAAGCATAAATGTGTGCAAATGTTAGGATTAGGATTGCAAAGTTAAATTGGTCATACAAAAAATTGTTGTTTATATCATAATTGAGAATCTACAGTTCACACAATTAATATTTCTCTACTTACTCAAATTTTTTTTTTCTTAATAATAAGACCAATTTACCTTTCAGATACTCAATCCAGGTCCTGCCCAGATGCTGCAAAATCCTTATTGATAATTGTATCTCTTTGAGGACGTTTTAGTATCAGAACAGATGTCCACTGTCTTAGCCTCAAATCTCTGACAAGCATGCATACAAGGGAAGTGGGGTTTCAGTCTTTCCTCAATAAAGACTTTAAAAATTACTGCTCCTAGTGTTTTATATTTTAATGCATTGAGATTTTAAAATGATATAGTAGTATTAAAAAGCAGGCATTTATTATCCCTCCTGAAAACTGCAAATGGTACAAACTTGTTGGTTTTTAAATTTAGAACTTACTGCCTGTGTAAATCAACAACACTTTGTTTACAAGACCAGAGGGTTTTTTCAAGGTTATTTCTTAGGAGTTACTGCTTTAAGAGTTGGAAGAGAGGGGAAAATAAACATGTAAGCTTAGGTGCAGCTGACCTTCCAGCATTATCCAGCTTAAGTCTTGTCAGTCACTGATCCTTGAAGTTGGCTGAGAATTTAATCATTTATAATGTTAAACAGCCCTCTACCGCGTTCTTCCTTTTGGTCATAAGGTGCAGATTGCCTCATTTTGATCTACATCAGATAAGAAAAAGATTTAGGGTAAAAATAAATCAGAACAAGGAAACATGAATTCTTTGTACAAGAATCACAATTGCTTTCTTACATGGCCATCAAATCACAGAAAGTCATTTCACAAATCACAGTCCCTTCAAGTTAATTAAGGGAATAATTCTGTTTATTGAAAGCATTTGCACCATATTCTGTGCAACAATCGGGTAAAACAAGGCCAAATTTAACTGTTGCTACCAAACCAATCTTCAGGTTGATACCAAACAAGTGACCTTGTTGAGAATAATACGTGGATGGAAACTAGACCCTAATGAGGGATTCACACAGTAACAACTTAACTTTCATTTCCTCCTTCACTAATGTGTTTCAGTTTTGACTGAAGTTAGGAGAGCTGTATTTTTGAAAATAGAAAATTGCCATATTTAATTTTGTGGGCTATGAAATTATACATTCATGCTGTAGGAAAACATTCATTTTCTAGCTTTTATTTCTGGGGCTTGACAACTTTGTTATTATTTTCTCCTGTCTTTTGTGAGTGGATGAGTTAGAGTCCCATTTATAGTGAATACCTTGCTAAAAAGTGTTAGTGATTGATTTTGTATTGTACTGTAGTGTATTGTTTTAGAATAAATGTCTGAACTTAGTAAATAGTAGTTTAATATTAATTGGATATTGGTTGAATGCAATTTAAATTTTATATATAACTATAATTTTTTTTATTGCAAAATTTAAAATACTCATCAACTACTCATGTATAATATAAATGTTCTTTGTGCAAATCTGTTGCTCTGTTCTTCAAGTGAGGTTGTTATTAATGAAATTTAATCAGAATAGCAATACTCTTTACTACTAAAGGCCAAATAATCATCTGTTATATCTTACTTTCTTTTTTTTTTTTTTATTTTGGTTTGTAATCCACTAAACTAAATTTCATAAGGCCATAGTAGGGTGGAAAATGAATGTACTAGTGACAGTATTAAAGTCTTAATGAACAGCAGATATATTGATCAAGAACATGCTGCATTAATTCAGTCCTCTTTTGCCTCTTAGCTACTTTTAAAGGGTCTGTCAATGGAGACTGTTTTTCTTAACCATTATGACAGTAACAGTATTCTGACCTTGTAAATTTTGTTAATATCCTGAAAATGTTGCATAATACTCATATATCTCAGGAAATGATACGACATACTGCATCTGATGTACACTGTGAATTCATGCAGTATTTCTAGGAGACTTGCATATGTAACTTAAAAGACCTCTAAACTTAAGATTCATAATAAAAATGTGCATCTCCTAAAACTAACAGAGGAATCTGTTTGAAATGGCAGTTACAGTTGTAATCTGTAACATTTTGTAGATGGTGGAAATTTAAATGCTTAGCTTATAAAGCAATAAAGTATAATTTAATTTACAGTCCTTCTTATGTGCATATGCTATAATACAGTTAAATTCCCTAGGGATTCTTGCTTTAAATTTGCTGTGTAGAAGAAAAGATTCTTTTTTTGTGTTTTGTAAATGAGTGTTTATGTTTAAAATTATATTTTAAAAGGAAGGTTTATGCTCAAGTACCTGTTATTTGTTTCTCCCCAGAAAATATCTGTCAAGTGTTAATCACAAAGGTTTTATATCCAGATTCTCAACTGATTTAAATAACCTGAAATCAACAAAGCCAGTGTACAACTAAGACAGCTGTGCTAGTGACAGCAAAGACTATGAGAACAAAAGAGATTTGTATAAAACAGCTGCTGCATAAGCAGTGTCAATGGAGGAGACATAGTGGTCCATACATAAAGCTATCAAGATTAAATGGTGGAGTCACAGCCCTAGGGGTAGAAGTACATATGAAAGATTATCTTTCTAAAAAAAGCTTTAAGTGATAACTTATCAACATTTATGAATGCTGAAATGTATAATCTCAGTCTTTCCAGTATGTTATTTTGTTTCCGCTAGTTGTACTATTTATTACAGTTCAGTTGATTCACAGCTGACAGCATAAAAAAATCCTCCAGTGAAGGGCCTGCTGAACAGTGCTCCATGCTTCCTTTACTGCCTGTATCAGACATTAATAGAAAAACACTATTACCAAGATGTGCTGACATCATTGATTAGGCATTTTGAATACATTAGAAAGTAAACAGAAACATTAATTTTAATTTCAGAGTCCATTAGGAATTTGAAAGTTAAACGAAACTGGTGCCTACAGAATACAAGTGGAGTTTTCTTAATGGAGCAGCAGCCATTTGTTTTGTGGTTTCTGAGGGAAACTTCCAGAATAGATACTAAAAGCACTTGAAAAAAATGAGAACATTTGCCCAACTTATTGTCTATCTAATTCAAAGATACTTATTTTTGATTGGCTACACATTATAGAAAAGAAGAGGAAAAAAAGAAATCCATACTTTAATCAGTCATTGTAAGGTGTCACTGACAGTTACAGTTATTTCACAGTCTCATGATTTTTATACACAGAAATAATGTTGATAAGTCAAACTTTTAAGAACTGTGACAAAATCCCTGCCTCTGTTAAAATCAGTGACAGTTTCAATATTTAATGAAAACATGTCAAGTTTTGCATCTTACTGTATTCCCCTATGGTGGCCATATGCTAGGTGTAAAATGTTTGAGTCCAGATCATTAGCTAACGTAAATCTCAGCATAACTGAATTAAGATCAATGAAGTTGAAGTGAACAGAAATACAGAATATGCAATAACAATAAAGCAGTGGATGTGGACAGATTCTACTGTGGCTTGGGTAGCAGGGTTTTGGTTTTTTGGTTTTTTTTAGAATTATATATTTAAGTTTTAAGTATTGCAGCATCAGGAGGTTCCTTGGCTATAGATGTAATAATGCCCAATATTGATACAATTCCGTTGTTTTTCTCTCAGGTTCTGGTAATGCACTTGCACACTCAGCTTTGGGCAAGGAATTTTGCTAGATATTTCTTTTGTCATCTAATGTTGTGGCAATATCCCTTCATCTCATAGTTTGTTATCTTCTTTTTTTCTTACATTGTGTTTTCAATACATTTTACTTAATTTTTAATTTGACAAGACAGGTTATGTTTGGAACAAGCTGCTTCTTTATTTCTCATTTTGTCATTTTCGTTTACACTGTCTTTGTCTTTTCACCTTTTTATTTCTATGAAAAAGATTTCTTATGATTCCTTCAGTTATACATAGATCACTTTCCAGAAATATTTTATGTTTTCCTTCTCTCCTCTAAAGCTTTTTAATTGCTCACCTTTCCCCATCCCTTCGAAATTACTTGTCTTTCCCCTCCACTCCCAAGTAATTTCCAGTAGAAATTACTTGAAGTAAAGATTATCACACAGGGTAGATCTTTACATACTATATATTGCAATCCTATATCACATCTACTCCTCAAGTTTTCACATATATAAGGCATCCTGATCATAGTTGAAAGTAATTTACTAATTTCATTAACGTCAGTTGATTTGACAACAAAAGACAAAGGGCATTTCACACCTGTAAAGCAAAACTTGATGCTGCAGTGAGGACAGCAATTAAGTTCATGGTATAATGCATGTCTTTTCAGAGTAGCAGTGTGAAACACTGTACATTTGGCAGGGAATTAGGTTTTGAGCAATTATGATATGCCATAAACTATACTGAACCCTTTTGCATTTAAAATATCTGTGCATTTTTGTTTCAGATTTTAGTTCTCATTTTAGAGGCAGCACTGAGAGATCAGAAATGGAGAAAGAAAGAGTGACTGTACTTGGCTTTTTCTGCCATTTTTGTCAGTCTGTTTGTTAGTGTCATCTGTTTTCTCCTTTTTTTTCAAGAGTACATTGAGAATAACTAGGAACTACATTGGAGAGAATGTATAGGAACCTGGAATTACAATCTGGTAATTTTTATATATGCCAATTATTGTGGCAGCCATGGACTTGAATTAATGAAGTTATGTGAATGGTATGATCTCAGAACTGCCAGTCTTATTCTTCTCTCCTGTTTATCTCCCCTGTATAAGTTTTGTCATATCGAATGTGCTTTGTATGTTTTCTCAGGAAAAGGGGTGAAGGTTGATGTCTACCACTTTGTCACGGGGGTACGTGGAGGGGGAGGTGCTTAACTCTTCTCTCTGGTTTCAAGTAATAGGGCTTAAGGGAATAGTGTATAGCTGCATCAGGGGAAATTCAGATTGAATATTAGGAAAAAACTCTTAATTGAGAGGATGGCCAATCACTGGAACAAGCTCCTCAGGAAAGTGGCAAACCTGTAAGTGTTCAAGAGGTATTTGGAAAATGCTTAGATAAATGGTTTAACTTTTAGGTTGCCCTGTATGGAGTCTGAAGTTAGACTCTTACGATCCTCCTGGATCCCTTCCAACTCAGGATAGCAGTACAGAAACTTGAACATCAATCTTGAACCTGAAAAATTATCATTTCATGAAATCAGGTACTCTTAAGAGTACTTTCTCCCACCTTCTCTTGAAGTAAGGCTTATGCTGAAATATCATCTGACATTTCCTGAAGCTGTAGTACAGAATCATGTATCTCTACTTGACTGATAATGTCAGAGAATCTATCACTCAGAAAACCAAATTATTGTTGTGAATGACTGGATTAGGTCTCTTAAAGAATCACTGTCAAAGGTATTAGAAAAAGTGGGTTTAGTAAGTATTTATGAAAGTGCAACTAAACAAAGTTGCTGGCTAGATTAACTTTTTACTTAATTAATGAATGAATGTTCTGTCACATAGTGATAGGAAAAATGGCAATGGCTTTAAATGGAAGACAGTGGATTTAAATCATATACTAGGAAAAAATTCTTTACTATGAGGGTGAACACTGGAACAGGTTGCTCAGAAGAGTTGTTGATGCCTGAGTCTCAGACTTGGACAACAGTTTATGTCTAAAGGAATTAACTACCTGGATTTCATTAGTATTAATTTAGCTTGCTATCAGCAACTTACTTGCAAATAAAGGGTGTCTCCACCTTGGGTAAAAAAGGATCTCTCAGTCTCAGGTAACCTTGAGAGACGTCCCAGCAAAGGGTAGAATCACTGGTGCACAATGCAGTTGCAATTTAGAGAGAACTTGAATTGGACTCATCCAAAAACCTGTCTTTAGTAGAAAAGTCTCTCTGCCTTGAGAAACAACCTTGGAAGGTCTCCCAGCTGTACTGCCATACAACCACCCTGCCAAGATCACTAAGGCATATTTAGGGGATAAAATGCTTGGCTTGTTGTCAAATTATATACAATGGGAAATGAAAAAGGTATGCATGAAACTTCTTGTACTTTTTGTTCCTTGACAAGTGAATCTTGGAAAAAAATGCCTGCTATTCATGTGTTAAATACATGTTCAGTGTTCCAAGCTCATATGCGTTGATGCTCATTGAGTCACTCTGCCCCTTTGTTAGTTTCATGGAGGACTTACTGACCTGGCTAAGTATCAAGCCTTTACCTCCTTTGGAGCCTGTACCAAGGTACAAACTACCTAGTTTGGTTATGGGGGTCAAGTGCATCCATCAAAATTATTCATTAAGATTCAGAAGAACTCTGATGATTCAAAACAAATTTGATGACTTAGCAAACAAAATGAAAACATTAGGATTACAGTTATATCCCTGGACCTTAGAGCTGTAGGGTACATGCTGTCAGTGAGCCTGATGCTTATGCCAATGTTTACAGCATTTTCTTAAAAAATACAGTTTAGTTTTAATGCTACAGCATATACAAGATATAATGCAAAACATCTTTGTTTACAGCAGAAGCCCTAATGCTCTAGTGACTGCTTATTATACAAAAAATTGATTGCCCTATATTAAGAGCTAAAAGCATGAAATTGATTGAAGTAGAGTAGAGGAATTAACGAAAAAGTATGGGCACTCTCAGATACCTTGCAAATCTTTGTGTACTTTATTTGTTACATGCATAGAACTCATGTAGTGATTCACAATTAGTTTTAGAGAGTGATTATAAATATGCAACGGGCCTTTGCTATATAGGATTATGCTTATTGTCTTTTTTTGTTATAGAACCTCCCTCTGGTTACCTTTCTGGTACTGTAACCAGTATTTAATAATTAAAAATAATTAGTGTAACAAGCTATGTACTTATAACAGTTGATGCTCAAATTATTTTTAAATTGACGTTGATGAAAATTTCTGAATTCACCTGAAGGCAAATGACGTATGCAGTTTTCATTTTATTACTATTCACTTAAAACATGTAGAACATGAATTGTTATGAAGTTTTTAAATATTAAAGATTGAGATAGAGACAATTCCGTCACACACTCTGTTAGGCTCTCTTTGTTATCATACTCCATCACTAGAGTATTAAATTGTATTGTATCCATCACATTGTATTAAATTTCCAATGACTTTTCAGTTTTAGGGAAGATGTGTTCCAACTACAATAAAGTATTAAAATGCATAATGATTTATAGTAATTTTTGTGTAACTCTCCTGTAAAGTACGAATTCACTCCTCTAAATGAGATAAAAGGCAAACAACCAGTTTTTAAAAAAGATTGTATTTTTTCAGCAGTTACCCGAATGTCAATTTTCTCCTGCAAATGGGTCATGAGATCTGGAATAGCTACTAGTGTGATAACCTTTAAAAAATCAACAGAATCTTTTGAAAAGCATTCTGTGTGCTATACAACTTGCTTTCATCAGCTAATAGCTAGTTCAGAAAAGAGGACTGAGAATATTTTGTAGAACTTAAGGCAAGTGGGATATCAGCTATTCTATTCACATTTGGGCATTAGGAAAAGGTTGATCACTGGGAGGTCACTAGAACAGGCTCCCAGAGAAGTAAGTGTTCATGGCACCAAGACTTTAACACTCATGGAGTGTCTGAGCAATGCTCTTTTTCGTATTGTTTAGTTTTAGGTCGTTCTGAGAGGCGCATGAAGTTGGACTCAGTGATCCTTATGGGTCTCTTCCAACCTGAGATATTCTATGAGTCTATGATTCTGTTATTTCCAGAATACAGAAAAATTCCAGAGAGTTTTTTATTTCTATTATAAAAAATAAGAAAGAATGTTTTTTCTTCTGTTATCTTCCTATATTTAAATATTACTAATCTTTCCCCTAATCTAAGAGTAGCCCTTTGTTAAATTACTTATGTTAAATTTACCTTATTTGGGCAGTCACCATGATGATAAATGGTCTAAAATGATATGAATTCTCTGTGGTAAATCTGATGCCAGAGGAGTTTCTAGGTTTTCAGGTTAGGCTGGGGCGCTTGGATTTGGGTGGGCTTTTTGGGAGTTGTCTTGTCTTTTTGGTACACAGATCATACAGTTTGTGGATAATTTAAATCTCAAAGGGAAAATACTTCAGCAACTGATTATTTTCCAGAACATGATCATAGTGAACAAGTAGCCCTTTGTCTGTGTGGATAAAGGGCATTAGCTCTTTGTGCTAGGTTATTAACTCTGTAAAGACAGAATGAAAGCAGAATTATTTCTTTAAATAAGTGATTAAATGTATAATATTAATGTAAAAGGTCTAATGTGTAGGGAAAAAGAACTAGAGCAATCCCTCAAGGAACTCTTTGTCTCTAAGATGGCAGTAGGAAGGAAGAGTGTCCATTTCACAGAATATATTTAGAAAATTGAGGCATTTTTCAGCAAACATTATCTTATAGGTCATGTACTGACACAGTTGATTTAAAAGTAGGTGAAAATTAAACTATTTTTACTTATCAAAGAGTTTGCATATTTCTTACAACTTAATTCCCATTTCATGAAAACTGAATTAGTCGGAAGAGAGTCAAGCCATTACTGTGCTAGACTATGTGATGTGTTGGCAAGTGCTCATGGGAATCATTTAGTTAAAACATCAGCAAAGTAGGTTAGGATAATTTCCCACGTCCTTTTGGAATTCATGCAGCTTCTGTCTCTTAAATCGTTGTTGCCTTTTTTTTTAACAAAAAAAAAAAAAAGCTGATGAAGATAGACTCAACTGCTAGTGATAGGCAAGAATAATTCTCCTAATATTGAACAATAATTGAGAGCTGATAGTCTATAAGATCCTTGACTGTGACAGTGTTTATTTCTATTCTGCTGTCAGAAAAGCAGCCAGTAGAACTGTGCAGAAGAAGGGTTATAAAGTTAAAGTGACACACTGGGAGGAGAAGCTTTGCATTAGCTTTTTGGCTGGCTGTCAGAAAGGCATAATTGTATTTTATAAAGGTAAGTGGAAGGAATGTTTTAGATAATCAAGATGAGAGAGATGATTTAGAACGTTACTAGTGATGTGGACCCATAGAAAAGATGCCTTTTAGCCATTATGCAAAACCGTGTGAGTAACTTTGAATAGGTTTGATGTGGGAATCTTAGAGTAGAGCCCAAGCCAGTGCAGATACCCAGTTAAAGACTTAAGATAATGCTGTGCAAAATTATGCATTTAGAAAGTAAGCAGATTTTAGGGTAAAATCTGGTTAAAGGAAAAGGAACATCAGCAAAACCAAAGAAAGTTATGATAAAATTGATTTCAAAATAAGTATGTGGAGGACAGCAGGTAATTGAATTGAAAAATCCCCTGAATTATTAACTTCCTATTGTATTCATTTCTTCATAGCTTGTTTAGAGAATAATTTTGGGGTATTTTGGGGAAGAGGAAAGGAAGTGTTTGATTGATTTGGTTTTGACAGGCGTACAGAAGGGGCATATCACTAAGGTGTTTTTGTTACTCTCTATATAAGATATCCACACATATTGAACACCAGCATAGATCACTGGAAGAGTGGCTTTGGTGGCAGGTATGATCTCTAACCCGTATCAAAGAGATTTCTAGGAGGGATGTGTCAGACAATGCTGTTCTTATAAATAAAATGAAGACTGGGCATTGCACTGCATCACAACACATTTTTATTAAAAATGCAAAGATAAAGAATATTAGTCAAAAAATTATGAAAGGGTCAACAGGAAAAATAACAGAGTGAATGAATGTGCATAACAGGAAATCTTGAGATGTGTTTTACTGAGTGTATTCTGTCTCTGTCCTCCAAGGGATTAAATTGTAGGTGTCTTGGTCCTCAAATTGAACGCTACAGAAATTTTCCATAGCATGAGAATGTAAAATCTTGTATTCCTCATCAGAATATCTGTTAATGTTTGTGGGGTTTTTCATGGATTTTTGTACTGAAGTATGTACTGTTTACTTTTGTAAAGGAGCAGTTAAAATGTTCAAATTTTCTATATGTTGGTGCAGACTTGATACTCATTCAAAATGAGGTTTCACTGGGCTGGAAATTATAATTGAAAAGTCTGGTTAGTTCATTTGATTCAGGTGGGAAGAGATTACACAATCAGTCTCATCTGGCTGTCGGAAACAGTTCACAGTTAAAGGATGGAGGTGAGAAAGAGACTGACAAACATATTCGGTTTCGCTGAAAAAATTGCAGCTGTGCTATGACAAGATGTCCTGAATTCAGTTTCTTCCTAGTAGCTGGTATATTGCTGCGTTTTGTATTTAGGATGAGAATAATGTTGATAACACACTGATGTTCTAATTGTTGATAGGCAGTGTCAAGCACTTTTCAGCTTCTCACACCGTCAGTGAGGAGGGTGGGAGGGCACAAGGAGCTGGGAGAGGACGTAGCCAGGACAGCTAACTGAAACTGGCCCAAGGGGTATTCCGTGGCAGCTGCAAAAGCCCCCCAAAATTCTCTGGACAGCTCTTGTCATGTCCACACGGTGGTGGTCAGCAGATACAAAGGTGAGGAATTCGGAGTCCTCAGCCAGTGGGGGCTGCGTGTTCATATTTGACTACAGATCATATTCAGCTAGGGTATAAATGGAACCCCACCAGAGAGACATTTTGAGTTGTTCCTGCTCAAAGCAGCGGGCCTGGAGTTCTGGGCTCCTCCCTTGGGTTGGGATACCATCCAGGGAAACTCCTCCAAGGCTGAGAGCCCTTCATTTATTAGGTGAGTGACTGAACATTTTGGATGATTGAGAATTAATTCTTGAGTCAGCAGTGTAGTGACAAATCCATACAACATCCTGAATCTATAGTTGATGTAAATGGAACTTTAATTGAATTTGAACAATAAATTTCATTTAGTCTCTATATATTGGCTTTGTGACAGATGTTGTACTCAGTATATAAACTAGGGGAAATGCTGGCTGAGAGATGCTTCTCAGAAACTGGCTTGGTGTGAGTCCACCAATTGGTGGTGGGCAATTGCATTGTGTATTGTTTCATTTGTATATTTTAATTGTTTTATCATTATTAGTACTATTTTATCTTTCTTTTCTGCCCTATTAAATAAACTGTCTTTATCTCAAGCCACAAAATCTGCCTTTTTTTTTTCTTTTTTTTTTTTTCTCCCATCTAATTCTCTTCCCCATCCCCCTGCAGCAGAGAAGTGAGCAAGTGGTTGTGTGGTGTTTATCTACCTGATGGGTTAAACCACAACACAAGATGGAAAGGGCAGGGCATTTAAAGTCTCGTGTTTAATTTTCATATCCTAAGCAATTTTCTGTGGATTTCTCCCTCCATAAATGACTGCTTCTGATGTCTTAAGGGTTACTCAGTAACCAGAACAATGTAGGTGGCCACTCTGTGCCCCCAAGTCCTATAATTTCCTCAAAGGGCTCAATTTTTTAGTATTGCAAGTAATTCTACATCTGTAAATTTTGTACAGGAAGTAAAGTTGGATATTGGTTTTGGGGTTTTTGTTTGGTTGTTTGGGGTTTTTTTTACTGATGTGTTTTATTAACCTTGCCTGGCTGCCAGATGCCCACCAAGCCACTCTCTTGCTCCCTCTTCTCAGCAGGAGAGATAGAGAAAATAAGATGAAAAACTTGTGGGTCTAGAAAAAGACAGCTTCATGTAAGAAAACAAAGGCTGAACACAGAAGGAAACCAACAGAACAAAAAGATTTATTCTCTACTTCCTATCAGCAGTAGATGTCCAGCCATTTCCTGTTAAGTTAGGCCTCAGTGCACATAACAGTGTCTTCAGGAGACAAACGCCTTAATAATGAAATCCCCTGTGCCCCTCCCCTATCACTTTTTTCCTTTCAGCTTTTATTGCTGAGCATAATATCATATGGTATGTAATAGCCTTCTGGTCAGTTTGGATCAGCTATCCCAGTTGTATGTCTCCCAGCCTTTTGCCCCCTTGAAGATACTGACGCACGTGGATGCATGGTGTGTGAGACAAGCCTAGGTGCTGCATGAGCGCTGCTCACCAATTCCTAAAACACTGGTGTGTTATCAACACTCTTCCAGCTACATTGTATGGGCTGCTATGGGCAAAGTTAACCCCATCCCAGCCAGATCCAACATAGTTGAGTATACATGTATTTTTATGATATGGCAAAGACATCCTACCAAAAGGCAATTTAAAATACTGGGAGGTATAATTAATACATGGAAGGAAGAATAAGAGTAGGGCTCCTGAAAATACCACTCTAAATTCAGAGGGCTAGAAGCAATACTCTTTCTACAGCAAACATTACATTTCAGCCCAAACACTGTTACTGTCTTCGCACTAAAAAAAGTAATTCAAAAATCAGTCTTTAACATGCTTATCCTACAGTAGGGGGTATAAGTTTTTTCTTCCAGATTTAAAGAATTGTTCTCTTTTACTGCGTTCTTAAAGTATCGTGGCGCTGTGCTTTTTTTTTGTTTTAATCAGTTGTAAATTATTTCAAAAGCCTGTCCAAGGCTCCAAGCACCCTAACACAATTAGTCATATAATAAATGCAATTAAATCCTCAGCAGATTAAAACTGATTTCATAAGAATGAAATTAGTAAGTCAATCAGATACCAACGCTCTTTATTGATTAGGACCCAAACCCGTATCAGTTCATGAAGAGCCTGTCACGTAGATCTTTTAGTATGCCTGGAAAATAATTTAGTTTCGTCTCTTTTTTCCTGAGTCCATGCAGAGATCCCTCCCTCATATTATCCCCCTTTCTTCTTTTTAGCATGGGTGATTTTGCATCATCATAAGATACTTGAAGCTGCACAAAATACTTTTTTTTGTCACAAATTTGAGTTAAGCAACGATTTTGTCCAATTTAGAAGATAAATTACGCTATGATTTGTAGTATTGTATTTGACAGACAGAAAAAAAGTTTCTCCAAATGCATTCCATATATGTATACTTTCATTAAAAAAAAAAGTGCCACCAAAGCCCCAAACCTATCCTTTAAAATGAAGTCTGTTCAATTAGAAAAGTCCTCTTCAGGGTCTTTGTTAATGATTGTCTATGGAAAGAGAATATTACTTCTGCCAAGTCTGAAGATTTTCTAGAAATATGAACTAAAGGGAAACAGAAAGATCGTTTTAGTTAATTTCTTCTCTCCCTTCTCTAGGGGGAAATAACCATAACCTCTCTTTGGGCATGCCTACATATCTCAGCATTACTCCATACATTAAATGCCTCATTTTGTCTGCATTTTAGGATATATGGGACAAGCAAGTAGTGTCCAAGGAAAGGAAATGTGAGAAAAAAAAGAATACTAAAATATTCAAAGAACACTGTAAAAGAAGCAACAGAGCTGCAGTGTGCTGTAGATGCCTGAAGAAAGGGTTTCTAGATCTCTTGCAGAATTATGTAAGGACACTAGTCTAAAATGTTGCATGTTGGTGCAAGCTACATGATCTAAATGAACTGTTTTACCTGAGTCCACAAGTTTGATTAACATCAACTGTCACCTAAAATTAGCCTGGTGGACCAACAATGAAATCCAGGAAACAAAAGTAGCAAGGTAGAAAACAGAGAAGGGAAACAAATAATATTTCAGCGTTTCACATAATCATGTGAGATAGTTCAGTTCTGAGTATTCATGTAAAGACATTAACTCTCTCACACTGTTTATAGTCCTAGTTTTCTGACACAGTTAACAGAGAGGCAAAGAATACTTTTTAATTACTATGGTTTTATCTTTTTTGAATAGTCTTTATTTTACCCTGAATGTCTTAATGCCCCACAGATTTCCTGGTAGAACACTTTTTTGTATATTTGAAGAATATTTTTATGTTTGTGGGTGTGGTATATAATAATTCGTATTATTAGAAATGAATAGTCTGACACAAGGGAGAAGGAGGTGTAGCTAAGACCGAAATTAGTAATTTCTTCTTAACATGCAAATTTCATTTCCTACTGGGATTTTTCACTTTTTTAGCTTTAAGATGTCTATGGAGGTTAAGGATTTCCTTCAGTGTATCAAGACATCTTTTTCAGTTGCCTACATTTTTCAAATAGTCTGTATGATAAAATTAACCTTTATGGCTTGCTAAGTGTTCAGCAGACTTCTCATAAACCGATTCGTAGCAGTGTATCTTAGATGACTTCAAAGAATCTGTTTCTGTTGCACGTCAGGCTATAATGATTAAAAAAACCCCACCAACCAAATGCATCTCAGCTAACTGCAGGAGGAGATGGATAACCTTTTTTTCCAAGTCCTGTTGCTGCAGTCAAGCCAGAAGAGCTCAATTGAATGGTATTCTAGCAAAACTTGTTCCAGGAAGGACAGAACATTGCCTTGGAGCTCTGCTTCACAGAAGCTAAGACTGACGGAACTATTTTTCATTGAGCACTGTAGATCAAAAGACAGAAGTCCTAATTCTTCTCTTGTATGGTGTGTCGTAAATCAAAACTGAGCAAATTAAATTAGCCAGATATTAACAGCAATGCAAACTAAAAATTTGATACCTTTTCTCTCTGCTGGGTTTTTTTCTTGACCTGTTATATAGCCCTGTGCAATGATCACACCTCTAGAGCTTTAGTTCTTCCTCTCAAACTGATCTATGCTGTTTCTCTACCTTGAGTGTCTACAGTTGACAAATGCTTAGTTGGTATTAAGATGTGGTTTAGGTTTCTGCTCTTTTTAAATTTTGTTTCTATTGTTGTTGTTCAAAGGGACTGGCTCACAAAAGTATAAAAGAACATGAAAATAAGGAATATATAATTCTTACAAGCAAATAGAAGTTCTATTTACCTTTTTGAAAGGGAATAGCTTACTCCCTTACGTTAGCAGAGAAAAAATGAACATAAGGTTTATTTTTTTTTACCCTGCTAGCATATTGAGATCATTTTGGTAATAAGGGAGTAATGGTCTTTTTGTTTTCTTTAATTACTTGGGCACTCTTTAAAAATTTTATTGTGCGAGTCGTGGGCATTTAACTTGACAGTTTGAAGTTATGTTTGTAATTCTGCTTTTAAATTATATTTATGCCTATTCTTCTGCCATCTGTGTGGATTTTTAATATTCATTTCAGATACTGTTGTACTTTAAAAAAATCTCAGGTGTATAAATATTAGACAAACCTTATTCTGACCAAGTGCTTTCCTGAAAATTCACACTGCATAAAGAGTAGTGTCACTTAAATGCCTTGGGGAAAGTATTTCTACGTTATTACCATGCAAACATTCCATATACCCCAAAGGGTGAGTGGTTTACTGTGAAAGGAAAAGAAATTTCTACCAGCAGGTTGAGGGATGTGATTCTCCCTTTTTACTCCGTTCTCATGAGGCCTCACCTGGAGTACTGCATTCAGCTGTGAGGCTGCCAGTACAAGAAATACGTGTACCTGTTGAAGTGAGTCCAAGGAGGCCACAAAGTTGATGCAAGGGCTGGAGCACCTCTCCTGTGAAGACAGGAAGAGAGAGTTGGTCTTGTTCAGCCTGGGAAGAGAAGGCTCAGGGGAGAACTTACGGTAGCCT
>JBCJKH010015266.1:0-12297 GCA_039877255.1 Loriculus beryllinus | reverse complement strand
CACCCTGATACCCCCTTATATCTATGCAGTTATGCAGCTTTTTGGAGCATGGGGTGTGCCTTCCCTGTCTCACTTTGCCATAATCAGTACACTCACTCCAGCAGTGAGAAAAGGCCCCTATGGCTTGTTATAATGGCAAATTGGCCACTTGGTCAGGATGGTGTTGAGCACTGTTCCCCAGTCCATGCCCACGGCCAGTGTGGCACCTCTGGCTGCATTTAGATGGTGACTTGGGGACCTGGAACAAATCCAGCTGGGCAGGTTTGGGACACAGCAGAGATGAGCACTGTTAGCACATGCTGTGGGCTTGGTCTGTGCACAGAGACAGGAGTTGTAACTCCAACACGATGCCTCTCTCCTGGTCACAGCCTGGACAAGAGGAATGATGGAGCCAAGCAAAGGGGGGCAATGGGGTGATACATCCCCTCTCCCCATCCCCTCACCTCAGGCGGTGACGTGCAGCTCCATGCACAGGCATGGTGTGTAGGTACGGGTGCTTTGTGTCTTTGGTTTGGGGGCCCTAGTTTGCATCTGAGCTTTGGGAAGCTGGTGCACATCCATCGTGCTTGCACAGGATCGATGTGGCCATGTCTCCAGATCACCATTCAGACCATGTCCAGACAGGACACCCTATTGAATCCTTGCATGATTCCTGGGACAGAGCCAGGGGCTCTGCCAGCCCTGCTTGTGCCAGACCTGTTCCCACATAGGGCAGAGCACCCAGCCCATCAAACAGCTCAGTGGCCACGCTCCTGCACACAGGACCCCTGTTCCCCCCATTAGCAATTAGTTGCCTGATTTAATTGCTCTTCAGTCTCCTGTCTCGTTCAGGCTCTTTGAGGCACGCTGATGTTTTACAAAGCTTTTCTGCTGTTGTTTTGCAGGGAATGGGGAAGCAGCCGTTGGAGGCTTCATGGCTGAAGTTATTTATAGAGATTAATGGCTGTGGCTCTCGGTGCCTCCAGGAACGGAGTCACCATATGCTCCTGCTGCTCAGCAGACACATGTTCACCACGCACGCACCTACACGCTGCTCCTCGCTGCTGCTTGTGGAGGTGGGTTTGGGGTGCCCAGGGAGGATAAAGTGGGGCACGGGAGCTCCAGGTGGGACCACACTGCATGGGAAAGGTGTTGGGAGAAGAGGGGCTCCCATTGGGATGCTCCGACCTGGTCCAGCCTGGGGGTGTTTGCTTTAGGGATGCTCTGGCGTCTTGCCCTGCCTGATGGGGCTTGTAGGAGGGGTGACCAAGCCCCTGGTGTTGGTCCAGCCACCTTTCCTTCTCTCCCTGCCCTGCCAGGCAGTCCTGTGAGCCCTGGGAACGTCCTCCTGACATACTCGAAACATCCCCAAGGATCCCCAAAATCCTGTGCTCACAGGTCACTATGGGGTGGCTTCCCAAACCTCATTCCCTGAATACACAGGCTGCAAAGAACCTGGGCTGTCTGAAGCTTGCTGGGCACAGCACTGGTGCTTTTCAGTTGGGATCTGCTGAGATCAGCAGAAAACCAGCTTTGTGAATGGTCCTTTAGACCACTCTGCAATGGTTTCTCTCTGCTGCTTTCACTGAGAGCCATCACCCATGCAGCTCCTGGACAGCTGGATTCCCCATCCCAGGTCCTGTCTGTACAGCTCTGCAAGCTGCCCAAGGAGGGAAGGGGTTTGGGTGAGCTGGGACATGAGCCAAAAGCTCAGGGAAGCAAACAGCCTCTCCAGTTTGCATCCCATGCTCTCTCCCAGCAAGTGATATGGGATGGTGGTGATGAAGAAGACACCCAGATGTTATTCTCTTGGAGGCCATCCTTGTTGAGGCTACCTGCAGTTTCCGTGGGATGCTGGCACCTAGGATATATGAGGCCCAGAAAGGCTGGGAAATGACACACCAGTGGCCATTAACTGCCAGTCATTCAGTACACATCAAGTGATGCCACCCATACCATCACTGCTGATGGTGGAGGAGATGTGGGCTGTTTGAGAAGGTGAAGATCTGAAGCCAGATCCATCCCTGACAGGTTCACCTTCAAGAGAGGCATCATTGGTGCCCTTCCAGAGTCCTGCTATTAATAAGGAGCCATTAGCAGAGCAGCTGCTGGAAAGGGCCTCCTGAGTCCCACCATGTAAGAGCCATATGGAGTGGGAGGGATGGGTGGAAGAGGGATGTGAGGAGCCTGTCAGCATCTGCTGAGCTGGGGTGATCTGAGAGGCATCTTCTGCCACATGGCAAGTGATAAATGGTGCTAGGAGCAGGGCTGACGTCTCTGTTTGCTCCTCTTCATTGTGTAGTTCTTGGAAATCACCATGCATTGCGTTGGGGCCTTGAGTCTCTCCCACATGTGTGTGCTCTCATGGAGCTGGTGGGAAGTTTGCCATGAAGCATTGCTTCAGTTTGGGATTTTTCAGGATGCTCTTTTGCACCAGGTTAATCTTCCACACTCGAGCAGACTCCAGTTCCCAGCACTGGCTGAGAGGAGAGCTTTCCCCTTTGGTGAGGAGTTGATTCCTTCTGAATTCCTTTTCAGGATGAGAGGAGAAGTACGCTGCATCTCCAGCTGGATATGAAGGACTCTCTTCGACCCTGCACAACCCACTTGGCAGTCTGTTAACACCAATTCCACTTTCCTATGCTCATTGATTTTTGAGAGCTCCTGGACCATCGTACAGGATTCAGAAGCTGTCCAGATCTCTTTATTTATTTGATGCATTTTCTCATTAAAGACCACTCTTCCCAAGGCCAAAGCCAACTCTTCGACCATGCCCTTTTCACTCAAGGCAAATGGAGCTCAGTTGGAAAGAACCCCCTAAGGCAGGAGGGAATCCCACATTTCCTTATCCCAGCTTTCCTCTGCTGCACCCGAGCACAGTACAAAGCAATTTTCAAGTCCTCATTCACAACAAAGGGAAAGTCCAAGGGCTGAATCTAGATTCACTCTCTCCTTGATAGAAGGCAGTGGCTTGTGGCTTTTGTTCATCTTCAGCCTCTGTTCCAATGAACAAAGCACACACATGAGCTACCATCGGTTGAATTCCATCAGAAGTAGGAAAACAGCAGTGGTGGGAGACCAGTCAGATGCCTTTGTGTGCCTGTCAGAGGCAGATTGGTGCACAAACAGCAGGTACCCACCGTTAGGATGTCTTAGCATCACCTTCTCTTGTTCTTTCACATGCTCCTCTCAGTATCTTGCCAGTTCCCACTGCTCCAAGAGCATGAGGCACCCCATGCCTTAGCTCCAAACTGAGACCTGGCTGCTGGGAGCTGTCCCAGACCCCTCCATGCTACATGAGCTCCGTTTTCTCCCAGGGAAAACAAAATTCCCAAAGAGCTTTTGTGCAAAACAAGAATCTTTTCTTCCCTCTCCTAACGAGAGCCACAAGTTTGGGTTTTATTGGCGAGTCTGGAGAGGCTTTCTGTGGAAAGGTGTGAATGGAGACCTTTAACTCGCCTCCCACTTCCATCCTTATTTTCCTGATGTTAAAATAACCCAGTTCTGGTCTCCATGCAAGCCACATCCTACACCACATTGCTGCTAACAACAGGATCCAGCTATTGTCACCTTGCCATGGGATGGCTTCCATGGGCTCAGTGTGATGTTGAAGGCAAGGAACTGAGAGGCTTATGGGGAATGGGAGGAGTGTGGATGATGGAGAGGAGCTCAAATGAAGTCCAACCCCACTCGGTCCCTCCACAGCAGCTTGGACCATATGGAGGGCAGCAGTGTCCTCTCACTGATGGGCCATCAGTGCAATGATGACATCTCTGCAGTGTGCAAATGAAGGGTGCAGTTAGGTGCATCAGTCATCGGTGCAACACAAAAGGACTAGGGCCATGGCTTGCTGCCTCCCTCCATAGACATGGGGCACAGCTCTGTTCACGCTCCCAAAGAGCCCAGACTCTTGAGGTCACTCAGTGAGGAATGGTCCTGGCTGCTCCCATCCTGTCTGGGTGACCTTGTGCCTTGTCCCAGTGCTCCAGACTGTCTGCACTGGGGTCTGCAGCATCCCAGCTCCCTGTGAACCAGCCCAGCCATGGCAACCGGCAAAGGTCTCAGCTGCTCTCTGCTCTCCAGCCCCACCATGGCCCTGGGACATTGTGCTCATGGGGACTCGCCACCCCGCAGTGACCCTTTCTCCATCCATCACCATCGCGTTTCCTGCTCCCCTTCTCATCCCCGCCACATCTGAGCCATCAGAACAATTTCTCTGCGCTGTTCTTTGCAGCCCTGGGAGGCAAAATGTCTGAAACCCCGTGACTGGATCTGAACTGATGTGTTTCTCACTGGTGTTTGAGGAAAAGGGGCTGGGGCTTGTAGCTGTGGTGAGCAAGTAGCGGTGAAGGATCCAAGTTAATAACAGTGAGCAAAAAGAGGATCTAAGGGAGGTGATGGATCAAGACTTCGCCTTGTCTGACTGCTCCTGCAAACTGCACTAAGTGCTGTGTGCCACAGAGATGGGACTTTTGTACCCAAACCTTGGGCAGAGACAGCTTTCCTTGGGGGAACAATTCTTTTTACACAGCTCAGAGGAAAACCAGAGTCACACCAGTCTCATTGACTGCTTTTTCCCCTGTCTCCAATACATTATTGGAGGCAGGCTTCTGAAAAGCCATTCTTTTTCCACTTGATCCACCAAGCTTTGTTCACCGTTACAAGGTGATAGTCCCTTTAGCCAGTTTCTCCTCTGAAACTTAAACATGTGTTTTTTAGCTCATGGAACCATGACACCTGGTACCAGACACCAATCTGTGCTTGCGTGGCTCATGGCCAGCAGCTCTCTTCCTCGCCAAGGGTTACATCTGCATCCAAGGAATTGCACCCCCGGATGACAGCTCAGGATCCTCTTTGCCTCTTGTAGTCTTGCACGGTGTAGTCTGGTGCTGGCGCCAAGGTGTGATGGGAACAGCACCCCAGCAGTTGCTCTGGGAGATGAGATGTCCTTCTTTATCCCTTTGCACTGAGCTTGTAGCTGCAGATGGGCCCAGCTCAGAGGACTGATGGACTCACAGCTCCTGTGCTAACATAAGCCCATATGCCTGAGCTAACACAAGCCCAGTCCCTCACTTCCCCAGCCACACCAGAAAGGTTCCTCCTTACAGTGTTTTGCCTTTCTAGAGCTGATGCAACCTGAGTCACCATTCCTATCTTCTCATGGTCCTAATTCTGCATCCTCACGTGATGCGGAGATGGGCTCTTCCTCTGTACTGAATGCCTGAGAGGCAGATCTGGTGGGAGATGAACAGTTTTCTGCCCCAAAATCCCATGTACCTCCTAGCTCTTTGTAGGAACAAGCCTCAGATCCTCTCCCTGTTGCTGGTGCAAGAGCAGAATCCCTGTCCTGAGCACCAGCAGCCTGGTCACTCAGCTGGGGAGCTGAGGAGCAGCTCAGCCACAGGGGCAGACCGTGGGCTCCTATAACTGAAATCAGTCCTCCTCTGTGCCATGCACATCCTTAGGGAGTGTCTTTGCTTCTTCCCCCTTGGAACAGGACTCAGAATGGGAGCTGGAGCCCAGGGCAAGGGCTGGAGCCAGTGGAGCACTCAGGTGTGCTCAGGAGCCTTTTCCCTTTCCTTTGCCCTAAACCCCAGGCTGGGTCATCACAAGATTTATTAAAGCTCCCAGTGTCTCCTCCAGGGCTTTGGGGTGGTCACTGGAGCAGATGCTGTGGCTTCAGGGATGATTCTGTCTCATCTCCATTGCTAAGTCCTTCAGAAACCCTTCCTCTGATTTATTGTCCTGCTGTCACTGCTTGTCCCCACTCCAGATCAGAGCTCAGAGGCTGAAGGCAGAGACCGTGAGTTCCTCCCTGAGCCAGGCTTCATGTTCCCAAAATCAGGAAGGGTTTCTCCTCTCCCTAAGTCTAATGCAAAGCCAGGATATGCCATAATATAAAGGAAGAAGCAAAGGCAGTTGTTAAAATCACTTGCACTCATGAGGAAAACCGGTCCTTTAAGAACAGGGCTGGGCTGAGCCTCACCTGCAGCCTCCCTGGTGCTGGGCTGGGGCAGGATCAGGCCCTGCTGGCAGCTCCCTATAAGAGAGGTCCCTGGGTTCTTAATGGGGTTTTGGCTCCTGGGTGCTGGTGAGTACATTTGGCACTACAGTAACAGACCTATTTCTGGCAGCCTTCTGGTGCTGCCAACGGGACAGGCTTTTCTGGGGGATGCTGGTGATGCTTCGCTGTCATTGCAGCCGAAGGGGATGAAGCCAATTGCATGACTCAGGGTGGTCTAAGGAAAAGTGCAATGCAAACATGAGGATGTTGGCTCCCACCTCCTGTCTTTCCTCCTGCCAGAGTTCACCCAGCCGCTTCCTTGAGCTCAAAACCTGATGCTAAAAATGCTTCTGGAAACTTGGAGGTGCTGGTCTCAAATTGCCTTATTCTGAGCTTTTTCCATGCTTTTTTTGTTTCCACTTGGTTGCTTTCTCCCTGTGCAGTGAGGCTGCAGGTGCTTCCCTGCTCTGTAACAGGGATTTCCATCAACAGGGCTTGGGACATGCTGTTTGCTCCGTGTGTGGATGGATGGGGCTGTTGGGGAGAACAGGGATGAGCAGCGCCCAGTGAGTCAGAGCTGGGCAGTGACCCCTGGGAGCAGCCACATTTACACCAGCCCCAGCCTGTGCTTGGTCCATCAGGGAAATATTCCCCTTTTCCCATTCATCTCCTCCTCTCCACTGGCTGTAATGCAGGAGCCATCCTGAGCTGCTGACAAGGACATTTGCCCTGGTCACCTGGGGCATCCCTATCCTGGTGTCAGAGATACTGATCTTGGGGAGCAGCACGATGCTCTCATGCTGTATTTATCCTCTTTGCTGCTGAGTACGGTCAGAAGCAGAATATAGGGAAAGGCTGGCTTTTGGGATGACCTGTAAGGTTAGTTCTGTTTCACCAGCTGATACAGATCAGTAGGAAAGAGAAGTAGCAATGTGGTGGCCTCTCCTCCATGTCATCCCTGGGGGAAACTGAGGCATCGCATCATATCCTACTGATTCCCAATCATCTTCTCTTGCTTCCCACACAGAAAAGAGAGAATCCAGGTGGCTGTGATGCAGAGAAAGACCATCAGGAAAATCCACCCTGTCTGGTGACTTTGTTCCTTTTTTTGCCCCCATCCCTGTTCTCTCCCATCCCTGAGGTACTTTCCCTCCCCGAACTGCTCTTTGGCATCATGCAGCCCTGGTTCTGCTCTTCAGAGCAGCCCTTGTAACTGATTGGAATGCTTTCTGGATGCTGAGATACCCAGGTGCTATCGGACTTTATCTGCAATCACCCTCCGGGATGCTGATCCCCAGCTGAGCCGAGAATTACTCTGAGCATCGTTTCCTTTCAGATATTCAATTTTAACTTCCTCTTTCCTAATTTAATACCATCATTCCTCCGTTTCACCCCCTGGGAAGCGATATCCTATCCTGATACCCAGAGAGGATTTGCTTTGCTGTCTTCAATTTGCCTCAGCTATTAAAAGGTGAAGAAGAGGCACCGCTCCAATTTGTCTGATGGGCTCTTCATTAGCCTCTCTCGTTTCACCCCTCTTCCGTGCTTCCCAAAAGCCCAAATCCATGCTCATGGCAGATTTAGGAGCTCCTGGTGCTGTGCCAGGAGGGGGCAGGATGCAGCCCCGTACCGTGTCCCCATCCATCCTGCTCTGTCCCAGCACAGGATCAACCCTTCCATCAGCTAATCCCTTAATGCGCTCTGCCACGCTCCCATCTCCCAAGTGTTTCTCTTCCCCCCACAGCTGTTTTTATGAGCCCTTTGTTGCTTCCTAATTGTCCAAACCACTTTTCCACGTTTCCCTTGATAAAGGCAGATTTTTAAGAGCAGTTCAGCATCTCAGCCATTTTAGAGCCGTCATCTGCTTCATCCCTTTTATTGTTTAGCAAATGGCCTACTTTTGCTCCAACATCTTTATTCCCCCTCCCCAGGAGAAGGTTGATGCCAACCTCCAACACACACATCCTCCCCCCCCCCCTTTTAAACAGCTTTCTTCCGCCTCTTAAATAATTCTTACATTGACTCTTTCTGCCTTTATTTCATCATTTCGTTCCCAGTCATTCCCATGCCTATCCCAGCTTCCACAGGCTCTGCCTCTGCCAGCACTGGGACTTGATGGATTTCATTCCCTTTTCCTTGCAGACCTCTTGGGATTGGGGCTTAGTTGCATGTGTGAAAGAAGGGGAAGCACCAGTGCTGGGTTTTGTTCACCCACAGTGATGTGCGAGGGGGTTTCAGCGGCCACACAGAGCAGGCTGTTGGGGTTTTACCTATTCCAGCCTTTTTTGGCCCCAAAATAGCCCCATAGATCCACGGTCCATGCACAGCTCTGGTGAAAACCACTTGTTGGAGGAAAATCCCAACAGCCCCTTGGTCCTTCACCCCAATTAAAGGGGGAATTTCACCTCAAAACAGAGCCTTTGGAGCTGCCTGGGGACCGCCAGCAGCATCAGCAAATTATTTCCTGCCAGGGGGAAGGAAATGGAAAGGAGACAGGATGCAAAGCAGTGTTCCCAGGTATTGAAATAAGGGGCATGAAGGGAACGGGAATTTGTAATCTTGGAGGCAAACAAAGCCTTTCCCTCCAAGAAATAATGTTGAATCCCACCACGGTCCAACCAAGCCCTCAGATAGTGTGTGAGGGACCCACTTTGCTATAAACTCGACAGAAACAGGAGCTTTTGCATTTGCTGTTTAAGACAATTTAATAAGGAACAAAAGATGTCAGGAAGATTCAAGCTTAGGTTTGAAACAAGCCTTTATTAAATCTCCTGAGCATTCACACCCATGTTTCCTCAGCTGCAATAGCAACGTTCAGTCGGATTCTGGGTGTAACAAGTGATGTCTTAAGATTAAAGTTATGTACAATGCTTGGACAGAGCTAAGTGGAGATGGCAGGACAAGCACATTGGTCCTCCAAGCACATGTAGATGGTCTCTGTGCTGGGGCAGCGTAGGGCAGCACATACAGGGATGCTGTGATGGATGGTGTGGATGGACGGAAGGATTCAGGTCTGTGCTTGTCCAGACCTTGTGTCTGACCCCAGCCATAAGCATGGGACAGGAAGTGACCAGGTGAGTGAGAACGCTGCCCAGTGACACAACCGTGTAGTAGACACTAGAGAATCCACGAAGGGAGGGCAATGGTGTGATGTTCCACAAGGAGAAGAGCTGTCTCTGCCAGGCTGGCCCCAGCCAGCAATACCCACTGCAGGCTGGGGTTTCCTTACCTGGGGCTTCCCTTCTGGTTAATGCAAAAGCTTTTCCCTTGGGGACTGCTCTTAATTGCCTGTGGAGTCTCTGATGTCTAGTAAGGAAAACACCCACAACGTGGCCCTTTCCTCAGCAGAGTCATTAATTATGGCTCTCACTCCTCTGCCAGGCTGAGCATTCTCATCACGCCTGTCAGAACATAATTCTCTTCAGATGCCTGTTATTACTGTCAAGTTTGGTTCAGCTCGCCTGCTAAGGTATAAAATGACAAGGGAAGACACGCTGCTTGTCTTGGGCACGGGGGGTGCAGTTGCATAAAGCTCTTTTCCTCAGGAAACCAGGCTTACAGAAGTCAAAATACCCTTTTCCTGTTGTTTCTCTGGAGTTGAGCTCCCTTGGCCTGTCACTGCTGATGGATGGCAGCTCTCCAGCAGCATCCCCTCTGGGGATGCTTGCCCGTGGTCTTGGAACCCCTCCCAGGAGAAGCCTGTGATAAATGACCCATCTTTGAGTCACCAAGAAGTCCATTGAGTCACAAGGACCAAACCCAACCCTAACCTTCTCACCATGTGATGGAGATGCCCTCACACCAGGGGGTTAAGTGGGTTTTAGCTACAGGGTAATTCTTCCTTTCCCCCCCCCGCCAGATAACCTCTATGGGATGCAGAGCTCAGTGCTTTCAGGCCTTGGCAGCATCTCTCTTTTGAAGGCTCACCAGTTCATAGGTATCTCCATCCCTTCTCGGGATGCACCCATGTTCATGTGCAGTTTGGCATTTGCCATCTGCCAGGCAAGAAGGAAAGGCAGAAGAAGAGCTGCTTGATAGCGTTAACCCCAGGGGAGCAGCATCCATCCTTTGTCACCCTCCTGTCTCTGTTAGCAAGTGCTGGGGCTGGAGGAGGGATCCTGAGCACCTGGATCCTTCTTGACTCTGCAACAAACTAGAATGAAATATTAAATGCTTTCTCTCCTTTTTAGCATGCCTTATGCCTTATTTATGGCTCTCATTGAAGGCAGGGAGCCAGGGCAGGGACGTGGGCAGAATAATGCACTGGCTAAAGGTGAGGGAGGGAAATTATGGGTGAGGATAACTTCTTGTAGCAAAGCCAGGGCTGTGGTGGGGGGAGCAGGACAGGGGCCTGTCCTGGATAGGGAGCATCATGGCTCAGGGCAAAGCACATCTTAGGAGTTATAATATAAAAGGCTTGAACTAAAAGCAAGGATCTGGTGATAGGTGAGGGCTGGGAGCTGAGAGCAGGACCTTGGTCAGGCTGTGCCTGGGGATGAGAGCACGAGCAGCAGTGTCCTGCAGGGTACCAGGGCACCGAGTGGAAGGTGATGGATGAGGACTGATGTGTGGAGAAGAGCTCATATGGGCTGCTTGGCCACTGTGGAGGGGTTGACAAAGCAACTGCAAAGAAAACTCTCTTCTTGAGCACTTGGAGGCTTCGCTTTTTTCACCCCATCCTCGCTGTCTGGGTTGCAGGGCTGAAGTTGAGCAAGTGGAGAAGGGTGATGGTGGGGCTGAAGGTGTTGAGCTCCTCTCTGCTGCCTGAGGATCCACCCCTGAACTCAGTGTGCAGCTCATCTAAAGCCTAGAAGCTATTTGGGGAGCAAAAACAAGTTCTTCTGGAGCACTTAACAGCTTGCAGTCGCATGTGCTGCTTCTCCCTAACACGGAAAGGCAAGCACACAAACACGAGCCCTCGCTTCCTCTGGTGTAAAGCAGCCTCCTCTCCTAGGGAAGGAAAGCAATGAAACTAAATCAGCATCCTTCACAAAACACCCGAATGCCCAAACCAGCCAAGATCCAGCTCAGAAATAGAGCTCCAGTGTGTGAGGTGGTTTGATACCACAGTGTGTGTATGGTTGTGCATGGGAGCTCTGAGCGCAGAGTGGTTGTGTGCACCCTTTATAACTGCAGGTGAGTGTTGGGCTTCCCCTAAACCCATGGAAAGGGACCACACTTCTCCTTAGCATGCCAAGAGGTTGGAAATCTAGAAATGGGAATTTCCCTCAATGGGAATGGTGCTGGCACGGTGCAGCTCGTGCGGATGCTCTGTGCAGAAGCCTTACAGGCTGAGCTCAGTGCCTCTGAGCAGATGCTGCTCATCCTACCACACCAGCACTCGCCTGCCTCACAGATGTCTTTGCTTAATAAGCAGCTTTTCCCCTTGTGCCGTGGGTCATCCCAGGTCTGAGGGCTTCAAAAATGTAATGGACCATATAGGCCAGCACAAGCCAAAGGGTTTTGCTGTGCCATGTGGCATTGGGGAGCTCTGGTCCAGTGCTTGACTGGGAGGTGGGATTTGGGGGCCTCTTAAAGTCTCTTTTAAACCTGGGATGGGCAGCAGGGTTGATGCATGATATATCCCTCCGTTTCCCTCCAGCAATTCCCATCTCCAGGGCTTTGGATGCTGCAGCCCCAGCATTCCCTCACTGTGGTGGAGGATCTCTGCAGGCTGTGGTGTGAGAGCCCCCAGCCTCATGCACGCAGGATGCTTCAGTGCCGAGAGCTGGTGTTTTTCAGACAAGAGACTTTGAAAGGGAACGAGCGTCCTACCTCTGACATCTCCACTGAGCCATATTATTAGTTTTGGCAATTAAATAGAAACCTGTTTGCAGGTGACAATGCTGTAAAAATAAGCAGGTACCAGCGCCAACATCATGAAAATCAGGCAGGAGAGCAGAGCTCAGGCAGCACACATAATCTGTGGGGAAATAAGTGTGTGAATAATGAATGTGCACTGGAAAAGTAAAATACATTATTGTGGGAAAGATAAGTCTATTAAAGCCTTGCTGCAGAGCCTGTGCCTTGATGCCCGAGAGATTACTGGGTTCTGTACTCAGGGTGCAGCTCTCTCCTTCACATGCTCCCACCTCAGCATCCAATGCAGGGTCTCTGTAAGGTAACACCCTCTTTAATCTTCTTGCACCTCCGTCCAGGGCTGAGCTGACCTGAGGTGCCCAGAGCAAGAGGAGGCAGTGAGGGCTTCAGCGTTGCTTTTCCATCATGGTTTAAAGGTATTAGAGAAGGGAATGGAGCTGATGCATGGCCTGGAGCCCAAGTGTGATGGGGAACGGCTGAGGGACCGGGGGGGT
>JBCJKH010015261.1:0-16110 GCA_039877255.1 Loriculus beryllinus | reverse complement strand
CTTTGCTCATATTCTACTTGCTATAATTAATAAAATTTTAATTGGATTATGATCCATTGTGGTCTCAATTTATAACAGGGATGGTTTTTCAGGAACAGTTCGGAAAAACCAGGCCACGCCGTTTTAAGTATTTTTAGCAGGAATCTGCAAGGTCATTCCCACCGCACTGCCCCGTGAGGTTCCCTCCCCCGTGCGGCTTCCAGCCCAGCCGAGGCACAGGAGCATTTATTTACTGCACAGGTTGCAGGGGCTCAGCAAGGCATGAGCTGGCTGCTCCCTCCGATGGGAAAAGGAGGACTTGCACCCTGCACCGGTGAATACCCTTTAGATGGAGATGGTTTGTTCTCTTCCTGCAGCAGCTCTGTCCGTTGCCTATATGAAGTGAAAGGAGGAAGCTGGAGCACCCCATTGTGTATCAGGTTCCTGTCACAACATGGAGGAAGAGAAAACCTCAGCTGGTATCGTCAGGAACTGCAGCTCTGATGCAAGCTCTTGGAGCACAAGGTTGATAGCAGCTTGTGAGCTATCCAGGTAATCCTACTAGGGATTCTGGCCAAGGGGAGGGATTTGTCAGAGCCTCTTGAACAGAGCTTGCTCTGAAGAGCAGCAGGAGGCTACTGGGGAACCAAGGCCCACGACATGAGGAACATGTATGGGGCCAGACACCACCTCTCTGTCACTGCACATTTTAAGCAGCAAAAGTTGCCTGCAGGGTTCGTGTTCACAGCAGAATAAAGAGCAGTTTATTGATACAGTGTCACATTCAACACAACAATCAGCAAGCCAGTAACACAAATTAGCTCATTCCACTTTATTCATTCTTCCAGTCTGTGCTAAATCAATTTGCAGCTGTAAGTTGTAGCACATCTGTAGCGGCTATGGCAGGAATCAAGCCACAAGGAGGACAAGAGTGTGAATATATGAACTAGTAAAGTATCAACTTTAGGCTTTATTACTGAAGCTTTTTCTTCATTCACAGGTCAGTTCTTGCAAGATGACATTCAGCAGCCTTTTTCTGAAGGCTTAGGCTAAACCTGAAATGTAAGGAGTCAGCAAAGTTAATGGTAGTAAGGTTTGGATCCCTGATAGATCTGTTGGGGTGTTCCCTCTCTCTCATCTATTTGCTAAGCTGCAGACAATGAGCAGCAGTTTCCTTTCTCCCACCCAGGTCTGTGGTGCCACGAGGTGCTGGGCACACACCAGCAATGCTGATTCTCCAAGTGTGCTGCCACCACTCTCCCACACTGTCAACTTCAGTCCATGCATAAAAGCTTTGGGAATTCATCTTCCCAACACCACACCACCTCCAGATACATGGACAGGACCAAAACAGGAAGCCAAACAGGACAGCAGCTTGCTGTAACTGACTCCACTGTACATCTGCTCTAAGTATTCCCACTCTTTACTGCATGGATTGAAAAAAACCAGGACATTACTCCCACATTCATTTTACTGATCAACTCCTTCAGCAGTAGCCTGGAGCACTGTTCACTGTTCACTTACCATTAGCAAATCTGCATTGCTTCAGCACCTCACTGAAGCCCTCGCACAGCTTGAGGTCAGTCTGGTTCTGGGCACACTCCAGGAATTGCTTCATCTCATACTGGCAAGGAGCAAACTGCTGCTGCTGCTGCTGGTAGGCAGGCTGAGCTGCCTGCGGCTCCTGAAACAGCAGACACCCCCATAAGCACCCTTCAACAGCTCCAGCCTGTGAGGCCAAACCACCCTGGTACTGCTGTGTGTTTCTTCCCTGCATTTCAGTCAAAATGCTGTGTTGCCTTTTAAATGGCAAACAGACGATGGGCTGAAGGACAAAACAGGCTTCCAGCAGTGGCCTGGCACATTTTGAACAGTTTTCTGCATTACAAACACTTGAGTAACATCATTATCTTAATGTGTGAGCAGCACAAGAAGATGTCACATTAGATCTTGCCATCATCAGATCCAGAACATGGAAGTCCTGCTTGAATCAGAATACAACAGTAGAAAACAACTCTAATACCCTGCCACAAGCATGTCATCACCCATGCATCTCCTTGCGCTGTTTTAGGATATGGTGATTGTGATAACCCCCTTGGAGAGTTGAGTCTCTATGACAAGATATGACTTGTGTAGGCTTTACGTCTACAGCAATTACCTGAGCCTATATGTAACTGCTTTGCCAAGCTACCTGCGCCTCATGAGCGGGTGTCCAGTTGTGCTTTCTCTTACCTGATAAGTAATATCAGGCCTCGCAGCTTCAGAGCTGCTTCCTCCACCAAATCCTCCTGTCAGCGCATGGCCTATGGTATGGCCCACAGCAGAGCCTACGGCCACTCCAGCAGCAGTTGTAGCCATCTGTGCCATCAGACCAGGCTGCTTCGGCGCGGGAGCAGCCACAGCAGAAGCAGGAGCCGCTGCTGGGACAGGCGCCTGTGCCGGAGCTGGAGCTCTCATTTGTGGCGCCCGACTGCAAGGACATGAAGAGAAAGCTCAGGTCACGGTTCCAAACACACCGGGCACAGGCACAAGCTCCTCCTCGTCACACCCTGCACACTGGCCGCAAGAACTCAATGTCCTGGTGAGTGATTTATCCACGTCAAAGCCAGGCTTTCGAGCTTCTTTTCTCCTGGTTTATATGCGCATCAAAGCCAGGCTTTCGAACTTCTTTTTGCCTGGTTTATATGCACATCAAAACCAGGCTTTCGAGCTTCTTTTTGCCTGGTTTATATGCACATCAAAACCAGGCTTTCGAGCTTCTTTTCACCTGGTTTACAGGCACAAGGCCAGGCTTTCGAGCTTCTTTTCACCTGGTTTATATGCACATCAAAGCCAGGCTTTCGAGCTTCTTTTTGCCTGGTTTATATGCACATCAAAGCCAGGCTTTCGAGCTTCTTTTTGCCTGGTTTATATGCACACCAAAGCCAGGCTTTCGAGCTTCTTTTCGCCTGGTTTACATGCACAAGGTCAGGCTTTCGAGCTTCTTTTCTCCCGGTTTAAAGACCAGCAGCACCCCCTCACCCAAAGCACGGCGCTAATTTGCGGTTAACGAGATACAACCCGAAAGGAGCTGATTAAATCGGGCCTTAACGCCCAGGCCCCACGCCGAGCGAGCGCCGAGGAGCTCCACATCCATCCCAGAGCACCCGGGCCCCGCTCCCCGCCATGCCCGTTACCCCCACCCCGGCGCACCGCCCGACCCCGCCATGGCGGAGAGGCCTCCGCCGCCCGCGGCCTACACTGGGGAGCGGGTGAGGAGGAAATGGGCCCGGCGGCCCTCACCTGGCGGGGGGAGCCACGCGGGACGTGCGGCTGCGGCCGCCCCTCGGCATCGCGGCGGTGAGGGAAGGGCTGAGGAGAGGAGAGGAGAAGAGCGCGGAGGAGAAGAGCGGAGCCGGAGCGCGTCCAACCGCTCCTGAAGGTCACCCGGCACTGGCCGTGCGTGCGAACGTCACGCCGTAACGCTGAGCGTGGAGGCGGGGCTTGCGCAGGCCACGCCTACTTCCGCGGCGGATTGGCGGGAAACGGAGGCGGGAGGGAGTAATGGCGGAGGTTTGCGTTGTGGGAGTGAACGGTTAAACCGTGTGTGAACGGTGTGTGAACGGTTAAACGGTGTCTGAACGGTGTGTGAACGGTTAAACGGTGTCTGAATGGTTAAGCGGTGTCTGAACGGTGTCTGAACGGTTAAACGGTGTCTCAACGGTGTGTGAACGGTTAAATGGTGTCTGAACGGTGTCTGAACGGTTAAACGGTGTCTCAACGGTGTGTGAACGGTTAAACGGTGTCTGAACGGTGTCTCAACGGTTAAACAGTGTCTGAACGTTTTATGAACGGTTAAACGGTGTCTGAACGGTTTATGAACGGTTTATGAACGGTTAAGCGGTGTGTGAACAGTGTCTGTATGGTTAAACAGTTTATGAATTGTTAAATGGTGTATGAATGGTTAAACTGTTTATGAATGGTTAAACGGTGTCTGAACGGTTTATGAGCAGTTAAGTGGTGTCTGAACGCTTTATGAACAGTTAAATGGTGTCTGAACGGTAATTATAGGTAAGAAAGGAAAATGTGAATGCTCCATCCCTGGCAGTGTTCAAGGCCAGGTTGGACAGAGCCTTGGATGCCATGGTCTAGGGTGAGGCATCCCTGCCCATGGCAGGGGGATTGGAACTGGATGATCTTAAGGCCCTTTCCAACTCTTGCTCTTCTATGATTCTGTGCCCAGACCTCATCTTATTTAAGGCCCAAGCCACAAACATCTGAGGTTGAGTGATTGATTTCCCTGCTGCTTTAGCACATCTTTTGGTTGCCCTCTTCTATCTCGGTCGTCTCTGCTCCTTCCCATTGTCCCCCTCCCTGGCTCACACACATAGCAGCACGCAGTGTAGAGAGCAGGTTTTTAATGTAGTTTATACATCAGCTAGAGTTCAAACAACTCATTTCTTAATGAGTGGTTTTCTCAACTCCTTTGTATTAACATTTATAATGTTAATAAATAACTAAATAACAATAAATAGTTAAATAAATTTAATATAATTAAACAAATTTAATATAATTAAACATTTAATTTAAAATAATTTTTAATTTTTATTTAAGTAAATATAAAAATTAAATAAATTAATAATAATTAATAATAAGATAATTATTAACTCCTTTTTAATGAATAGTTTTTATTTTCCCTTTGCTGGCAGAGGGATTCTTGTGGCTTGAAGTGATTTTGCAACTGTCTCTGAATGGGTTTTGTTTGGGAGAACAATGCATGCAGGGTTGGCATGAGGAGCAGTGTGAATACTGCCATTGTGTTTCCTCCTCCTGCCTTCCTTGGGGAAAGGAGCAGAGCTTCTGTCTGAACTTGCTCTGGGATCTGCTGATGCCCGGCAATACAATGGAAACAGGGAAGGGATTGGGAGTAAGGAGCCACCTCAAAGTAAAACCGTAACAGTGGTGATGGGGGATTAAAGCAAGCAAAGATCCATTGTTTCCATCCACGTTCGTGTTGGTAGACCAGAGACCCTCGCTGGTTCTTAAACTACAGGCAGACGGGTGTGGATGCTAGTGCTGATAGAGAGGTATAAAGGAAAGAAGCTCCAGCCTGATGGCTGTTGGTTGTGATGCGCGGTTTGACTCCACAAGTCGTTGAAGTTGTAAAGTAGGTATGCTTTTTATTCAGCGCTGAGGTGCATGGGGATAACTCCTCCAAAGCATGCACACCCAGGGTCATTTTCCCTTCACATTTATTCTCTTAGGGTGTACATATGCATTAGGTTACTTGATACACCTATACATATTTATTATCTATCCCTGCTTCGTATTATAATGAGCTGGAAGGTCCTTTGCGTCTGCGCAGTGCCCCCCCTCTGGCCATGGGTGAGGGGCTCAGGATGAAGTGAGTCTTCCTCTTGTGAGTGGGAGTCTTCAAGATGAAGTAAGCAGTCTTCCTCACAGTGTACTTTTCACCTTTGGCACAGTTGTATGCTCCAGTGATCCCATATATATATATGGGATATATAGCTGAAACCAGCCATATCTATAACTTTCTAATTAACTAGCAAAGATTTAAGACAATGTGACCTTCCAGCAAAATTTATTACAGGACAGGGAAACGAGGAGTATCCCAAGCTAGCAGATGTTTGGGAGGCTCTGTTTCTAAACTAACAAACCAACTGGTAAGTTGAAGGATGCTGCGAAGCGGTTCGTGTTTATTGGCGTCGCTAAATCCTGTTATCTCAACACAGACTCACAACACAGACATTGTTCTTCAAAGCTAAAGATACTTTTGAAGACCAGTGTGAAACAATTAACTCGTGTTTAGTGGGGCCACCAAATTTCCCAGACTTACAACGTAACCGTTGTTCTCTTTTGCAAGTTCACTCTATGTTTTTCAGGCACTAGCTTTTCTTATACCAAGCCCCCTTGTACATTAGTTGGACCCCCCTGTGCTACCCCCCTGTATCAGTTGTATCCATCTATTTCCAAGCAGCCCTATTGGCTCATGGGTCTGCTGGCTATATTTAGAAGGGGGACACCTGGGTGATCCGAGGTCTGTGAAACAGATGATGAAATCTGTTTGCTCAATGATGAAGCATATTCTTCCAAAGACGAGGCTTGGGAGGATCCATTGGCAGCCGCTCCAGAGCCAGGCAGAGCACGAGGCTGTGGTGTGCGCTGAGAAAACCAAACTTTGTGAGCTTTGGATGCTTCTTGCCCGAATTCCATGTCTCAGGAAGCGTCCTGGTAAACTTTGGGACCATAACAAGCCCTCAGCAAGGTCCCTCTGCACCGGAGGCACCAGATGGGCATTGTCTGTCTGCAGGCTGTGGGGTTTGGCTTGTTCTCTCTAAAGTCATGGCCAAACCCTGTGGCTCAGAGACCGACCCCGCCTTGCTTAGAGGGAATGGCACATCAGCCGTGCGGGGTTTCCACTGCCAGGAACAGCGCAGACCTAAGGAAAAAAGGTGGAAAACCTCATTTTCCTGCTTAAATGTGAATGGGGGGGGGGGGATGCTGCCGGGGCTCCCTGCAGTGTTGCCTGGCTGCCGCCAGGCGGCGCCAGCCCCGCCCGCCGCGCCACACACACACACACACACACCCCCCCCCGGCCTCGGGGCGTGACGTGACGTCGTCGTAGAGCGCCACGTCCGGCGCGGTCGAGTGGGGCGGGGCTAGAGGGGCGCGCCCGCCCTCCCTAGCCAATCCGGTGCGGGCGCGCGTGCGCGGCGGAGCCGGCGCCGGGCGCGCGTCGCGGGCTTGTAAGGCGGAGGGAGGGGGGGGTTAAGATGGCGGCGCCCGTCCTGCTGCGAGTGTCGGTGCCGCGCTGGGAGCGGGTGGCCCGGTGGGCGGTGTGTGCCGCCGGCATCCTGCTGTCCCTGTACTCCTGCCATCTGGAGCGGGAGAAAGGCCACGACATCCATTACCGAGCCTTGTGCGACTTCAGCGAGAGGGTCCGCTGCTCCGCCGCCATCACCTCCAGGTGAACGCGGGCATGGGAGCCGTCGCCGCCTCATGGTGCCTCGCCGGGGAAGGGGTTGAGAGCGGCGGGGCCGGGTCTGCGGTGCCTTGCGGGATAAGGCTGGGGGGGTGCTGGGAGGCCGGGTCGGTTCTGTGAGGGGGGTTCGAGCGGGGTCGGGAGCCGTGACTGGAAGAGCTTCCTTGGGGCATTGAGGGGGGGCGGGCGGCTGGGCCTGTGCTGGGGGCCGCAGGGCGGGCAGGCCGGGTCGGGGCTCCGGGTGCAGGCAGCCCCTTGGCCGGAGGGTTGGTGTGGGAGCGGTGTTTAGTGGGGATCACCGGGGGCAGGAGGGTGAGGCACCCGCGATGTGCGTGTTGTAATCAGCGGTAGTTAGCTGGAGCGGTGAGTGTGTGTGCCGTGAAATGCTGCGGGTGTGAGTGGCGGGTGAGGCCGATATAAACACGTACGGTTGGAGGTGGTTGGGTTTGTGTGGCTTTTATTGAGGTGTCTGAGTTGGGTGTTCGTGAGAATGTCACCTGGCAGCACAGGAGATTGTCTGTGTGATACAGAGGAGGTGTTAACTGAAGAGACATTTGTATAGTTGCAAAAAGCCAGTCCAAACCGTGTTTTATTTTACAGGTTTCTTGTCAATAATTACTTTAGCACTTGCTTTCTAAAGGCCAGTGGCTCGTATTTCTATTAGGAGAGTCGATGTATAAGTTCTAATGTCCTGGTGGCTTGGCTTGTTGTCAAGTCAGTACTTGACTGAATTGCAGTAATGAAAAGACTTAACCTGCCGTATAGTTACAAGTGCTACCAGAGTGAACATGGTACAGGAAATACTTTCAGGTGTATTTTGGCCAAGAAACTCTCCTAAAAGCATATTCTCAGGTATTTTAACTAAAGAAGTAAGATGAGTTGTTCAGCAATATCAGAGCTGCTCTGTGCAAATGTGTATGTATGTATATATATAGGCATATGAAGACATACACAAAGGCATCTACAAGTAAGGAGCTGGGAAGGGGAGGGGTTTGGTTTTTCAGCAAATGCTTCATTTTTTAATTAGAATTTAGTTATTATCATGTTTAATGCTTTCAGCTGAAGGAGTGCTTGAGATACTTCCCCTTTGTCCCCCCTCAGTGTAACCTGCATCTGCTTTTATAGAGGGACTTGCTGTATCATCATAACAAGGCAGCAGACAAACATGCCCTTTGTCTGCCAAGGTGGAGGCCGGTTAAATTGTTTAGGCAAAACATACAGGGAACTCTTAAAACCATTTCTGTGGTGGCAGAAGTGGGATTGTGTTATGCTACAAGGAGATGTGCGTGTCTGGATGCCTGAAAGGAGACTCTTGTGATTGAATAAGGGCCTTAACTCTGCTTTTCTGTCTGCCATCATTAGTTTGTGAAGGTGCTTGTTCATGTCTCTGTATGAGAAATGTCCTGAAATGAGAAGTTTCAGTCTAAACAGGAAGAAGACTTCAGTTAGCTTGCCAGATAACTTAGAAGTTAAAATTGAGCAGAGGTTACTGAGATTAAAGCACCACCAGTAATTTGTAAATGAGTAAATTTTACCATAGCTATCAAGGTAAAAAGAGAGTAACAGGGATTTAAGCACCTAATCAGCCTCTGTAGTTGCCTGTTCTTGTGTAGAGTTATTTCTTCATTAGCTTTGTATTGTTATTGTAATGCATCTACTCAGATAGGGAATTTGAAGTAATAGTTTTAATGGATGTTTACTGAATGCTTTGAAGAAGTAAAACAATTCCAATTATGTCTTTAGATTTTTAATTATGGAATGCTGCTTGGTAATTAGAGTGTTCATTAGTAACACTGCAGCTGAAATGTTGAGTTTTGCCATGGTAAGGCCTGTAAAAACTTTACTGTAGGAATTCTGTATTATAATACAAACAGGGATAAAATCAGCTAAAAGCTCACTAGCAGTTGCTAGGGGAGACATGCTTAAAGACTGAAGTATTGCAGCTCATGATAACTAGAGCAAGTGGGAAAAGGACTGTGTGGAAAAGGAGCGTGCAAGTTCTCTTCAGTCAAACCTTATTTGGAGAAGAAGAATGTGCTCTCAGTGCTGTACAGGACAGACAGAAAAGCATTATTGCTGTAAAAGTAAGTCAAGGGGGCAAGCTACTAAACTTTGAAGTAAGAATAACACTGAAAGAAATGAATCTTATTTTCCATGTTGCCACAGCTCCCCATCCATCAGTCATTCTGTCTCCAATAGAGTATTCCTGGTTACCACATCACCAGAGTTTCTCTGAAGCTTGATTACTGAAAGGAACTTTACAGTTTAGCTTTCACCAGGCTAGTAGAGTTGCAAATACTGTCTTGCAGCATTTTCACATGTAATGCAGATTTAACTTTCATCTGTTTCTTTTCTCATTAAACTATTACACTGGCAGTCAGAAATCAGTTGGTTTTTGTTTGGCAGGGTTAACTACAGAGTTAAATGGGTGACAAACTTGTATTTTGTGGCTTTTGCCAGGCTTCTAGAGCATTCTTCTGGTTATGTGACTTTTTAAGCTGGATTTGGTGATAGAACTTGTAATATAACAGTCTTCACATTCTGAGTGTTGACTCCAACAGTGGAACTTTAAAAAGCACCTCATGGTGTTGGAACTAATTTTAACTGTATAGAATAATTAGGATAAATTAGTGTACTCCTGCCTGAGCTGAGTTACTTTGGAACCGAGTTCTGGCCTTTAGGGAGGGCTTTTTTTTTTTTTCCACTAATAAACTGTTAACATTTCCAAGTCTTGCTTTTAAGCCAAATCTGGTATTGGCACAACAACAAGAACAGAAATGTTGTAAAGATTACCAGCATGCAAAGGGAGGAGCATAGAAAAATCTTGTAGGAGAGTCTGACTCATCCAGGAGATTGTGTTGGAGAGGTACCTCCCTAGTATTCCTTATTCAAAATACTCATGGTGAGCATATTTCAAGCTGTTACCGTTGGGAAAGTTCATAAAATAGTTTAAAAACAGCTAAAGACTGTATATAAGGGAAGGTATGAGGGAAACACCTAATATCTTCATTTGGCAGTTTTAGATGGTTTAAGTGAATTGCTGTCTCATAATTGAGAATGATGAAGTGGCAAGAATGGCTTTATTTGTAATGGAACTGGCTAACAGCAGTTCCTGACAAATACCCTTGGTCTTGTTAACAATAGTTTCACAGAAGGAATTAAGCTAATAGACAAGTTTCAAGTAATACGGATAGTGTTAAGCTTGAAAGAAAATGTGACATTGAAGTAGTAATGGAGAGACCCAGAGCTAGGGAGACTTTTAGGCCTTCTATGTTTCTACTTTCTGTCTTGATTCATTTCAGGTTCCTGCAAAGCAGTTTAGTGGATGGCTCTGTTTGAAGCAAGTTCTGTAACAACTTCAATGCACACTGAAGACAGATGGCATGAATGAGCAAAGGGCACATGCCACTGTATGTCTTTGGCAATATTGGCAGCTGTGGAAAGGCAGGGGTTTGGAAATGGTCAGTATTGCTCTAGGTTAGCATCTTTAGCTGACTTACTGAAGAAGTTCTAGAGTCTGTTAAGATTCTGTGTTCATCTGGATATAATGTGGTAGATGATGTATTTTAGGGGTTCCTTCTTCTGAACTTTATGCTAATATGCAGGGTCTTAGATTGCCATCGTGCACTTGAGCCACTCTGAAATGCCTGTTCTGAAAGTCTGCTATGCATGTCTGCAGTATGTCTTCCAGTGGGTGCACCAAAATAATCATCTGGTGCTTCTTGAAAATGTATATCTGTAACATTTTGCATGCTTCATGGACTGATCTGTGCAGACGTGCACTTGTTCTGCTGGATTTGCCATGCATAGCCTGTGTCAACTGTAATATTACTGTATTGTTCTGCTCACCTTCATCAATCACTTCAAGCAGTGAGTTTAGACCTTAGTGTAAATGATATGTGTGAACTGCTTGTCCTTGCAACACAGTACTTCAGTGCTGTTGTGTGAGTAGAATTTCGCTGGGGTAGAGATCACTTCTCTGCAGAATACATGATGTTTATATCCCCTTCAATTCTGTTGGGGGGCAGTTCCTATAAACTTTGTCTTGTAAAGTTTGCTTGATTCCAGGTTAAGAACAGTATTTAGCAGTTATCTTTCATATTAATGGTAAGGTCCTGATGTCCCAGCATGTTTTTTTTTATTGCTGTACCTGCAAGCCAGCATTCAGATACATTTGAGGTTGATAGCTACAATTCTTAGTGACTGATATAAGGTGAGAAAAGGTAAAAGTAGCTTTATGCAGGAAGTGGGAAAAGCATGTATAGTCCCCTTTTTGTGAGCCAGTGTGCACAAATGAGTCCTGTGTGCTTTTTAAACTTCCCTGGTTTTGCATGCCTCTGCTCTTTTTTAGTCAGCAATGTCTTTAACCTGAGCCAGATTGGTTTTGTTGGGCATCTTCCATTCTGTATAAGAAAAGGTAGAAGTTTGATTAAACTGCTGAAGGGCAGCATGTGGAGCAGCTGGTGTTACACTCAGCAGGAATCATATTTGTGGTTCTTAGGCTACTGAAATAGTTTACATGAAAACGTTGCCTCCTGAGACTCAGCTCTAGTCTGTCCTGTCATATGAAATGAAGATTGTAGTGGTTAGAGAGCGACTGTAATGATGCTGCTTCAGTTCTGGAGCAAGGATTCGTTGGTTGTGCTGTCTGAGGGAAGGTTTGAAGATCTCTAGCTTGTTGCTTGGGCAGAGGGAAATCACTGTAGGCAGAATCCATCTTGTATGTCAGGCCTTTGTTTCAGCAGCATTTGGAATGCTGCAGGTTCAGGGTGATGGTGAACTGGTACGGCTGTAGCTACATGAGTGTGATACACGTTTTACAGCTAAGGATGGTGAGCCAAATAGTGCAAACACCTTGAGGCCAAGGTAGGTTGTGTTATTCTGCATTTTTAGCCTGGTTTCTAGAGGAGATTTTACCTATGTGCTGTATTAATAATTTATTGTATATTTTTTCAGTCTTTCAATGGCAAAACTTAAAGGAGGTATTGGAGAGATGTGCACATGTGGCACTTAATGATGTGGTTTAGTGGTGGACTTGGCAGTGCTGAGTTAACGGTTGCACTCAATCACAAAGGTCTTTACCCAACCTAAATGATTCTGTGATTCTCAGTTAGTAAAGTTTTATAGAAGCAGATTCAGTGTTAAGGGGCAGGGGGAGAGACTCAAAGTGGTAACTGTGGAGGGAAAAGCCCTGCCATGTGAACTGAGGCTGTCTGGCCTATTTGATCTGCCAGGCAGGCAGGCAGCACATGTGCAAACAGGACTCGGATAGAACTGATAGCTGATGGTCTTGATTGTGGGGGATGTGAGCTGGGAGGGATCCAGAGGTTATTCCATGTGCTGGGGGAGGAAGGCGTTTCAGGAACACTTGTAGAAAGCCAGTTTCATTGGCTCTAAAGGAGGCTGTTTCCAAAGCAGCAGAAGCTGATAGTTCAAGTGAGTTTTGCCTTATCTTTTTAACAGGAAATTGGTAGCTTAACACTTCAGAGTGCTGTAATGCATAGTGGCTGAGGTCCAGGTTTTATATAATACCCTCACTACATGTCTTTCCACCCTTACAGTGTCTACATGAACATGTGTATTGTGGCTTTTCATAAATACATCATTTCCAGCTTGACTGGAATTTGCAGTAGAGCTGAGAATTATTTTGCCTGTTGCAAAGTAAATTTAACAAAGTGCTTATAGTTCAAATTCAAGCTTCATTTATGAGAGCTTAATAGATGACATTATGTAGAACAGTGCTGTGGGCTTGCAGCTTGAATAACCAGTGTTTCTGTGAAAACTGCTATAAAATAATTAACCACTTTCTGCTTGAGACTTGCTGATCTAGACACTGGGGCCTTTTTGGACTGTTTCTGAGGTAGAGCTGGAGGAGATACAGAGCAAAATCCTATTTGGTTGTGGTAAATCCTGCTCATAGATCGAAACATGAAATGGATCACAACTTTTCAGTGCTCTTGGCAAGTTTACAAGTGGGAGTTTTTAATCTCCTTTCTTATGGCTTTAATCAAAGGCTTTTACTTAATTTATTAAAACTCTTAGAATGGCCTAAGCAACCTCGTAACCATGATCTAGGTTTAAGCCACAATCCTCTAATGAAGTTGTAAAGAAGCTGCAACCAAAGTTTCTTAACATTGCTCCAGCTCCTTTAACCTTTATATGAGCTTTCCATGGAATGTGATGATGTGTGAGCATAGGCCAGCTCTACTTCCCTCCTGAGAGCTTCCATTCTGTACTTGTAACTTATCTCAGAAGTCAAATGACACTTCAGGAAATGGGCACATCACTTGCCAGATGTAGGCTTATTTTAGGAAATGGTATTTCTTGTTTCTCAGGGTTACAAAGTGGTAAATGGTGCTTGCTGTCGATAACAAAAGAATGCTTATGGGATGAAAAACAATCCTGAAATGAGGGGCTTTACGTAATCTGTTACTCTGAAAACACAACTTGAGTTCTTTACTCAGAGTTCTTTTGAATCATCCTTGCCATTTAATAACCTAGTCTCCTGAAGGATTTGAGAGTATTTTCAAGTAGATGTTCTGGAGTCTAGAATGTGAACTGGGAAGTGCAGGTGCTTTGTTAAGGCATCTGCTACTGTCTGGTGTCAGGGATGTGGTTCTGAAGCTAGCTGGCCTCAACCTGATCCAGTATGGTTATTTTCATGTTAAAATAACTATACAGTGTTAGTTCTTTTCTTGACATGAGAGCTGTGGACTGCCAAGTGAAATTGAGCTGCATCACTGGAGGATATTGTGGAGGTCAAGTGTATGTTCAGAAAGCATCGAGATGCACTCAGGAAAGCTTCAAGGCAGGCATGACAGAAAGTTGCTGTAGTATTTGATTTTGGATGTTAGGAAACTACATGAACAATTTTAAACACTTTGATTTCTTAAATCACTATTCTGAAAATGTTTGTAAAGAGCATTCAGAGTTATACCTGCAGACAGGGAGTGAATGAGCATGTTAGTGCAGGGGAAACCCCAGTGCAGAAGTTTCTTAAGCTGATTCTTAATGGTGATTGAAGTTAAGAAGAGCATCTTGGGAACGATCTCTTTGTAAAAGCCCTTAAAAACATCTCCTGCAGGTAACTGTAAGCACTGAAGTGGTTGGCTAGAGCAAACGGTATAGCATTTCTTACAGAGAGTGGATGAGACAATAATCTGGCTCATGGCTACTTTGTTTGACTTGCTGTGTTTGGCAGGCTTGGAATTCTGTTGCTTTTTGAGCTAAGACTGATAACTTACAGCTTTTAACTTAAAGATGGAGCTTGTTTACTTGTTCTTTAAAATGATCAAGAGATTGTGTACTTCATGTGGTTCTCTTGGTTGCCTTTCTGCCAGTGGCATTGTCTCTACTCAGTTACAGTAACATGTTTAGAGTTTAAGTGTACTCCCACAATCCGTTGTTCTGGAACACGAAGGATGCTCATAACTCTGCAGAAGAGGTAATGATTTAACAGAGTAGGATTTTGTTTGGGAGATGTCACTTGTGGGTCAAAATGACCTCAGTTCTTCCTGTTAACAAGTGTCAAGTGCATGCAAATACTGCTTGAAACTTCTGAGAATGCAGTGCTTCTGGTTTTGGTTAACTAGCACAACCCAAAAGGGACACTGTTTAGAGGCTGCCTAATCATTTCCAGTGTGTTTCCTCCTCTTGATAGTGAGATGTACGCTGGACTAGAAGTCACTGATTCCAGTATAATGAATAGTACAGTGAATAGTATTCCATTTTAGGCATTGGGAAGCTACATGAACACTTTGCCTTGCATTTCTTGAAGCATTTGTAGAGCACTTTCCAAGCTGTACCTGCACATGGGGAGTGTCATCTTGAACAGATGGGAATGGGGTCACTTCAGGCATGCAGGAAGATGGCTTGGAGGTTTACTTTAAAACTTCCATGTAGTGAGTTTGCTTTTTTCTTCCTAGGAGTGAAACTGGGGTGTGGCAGACTTGGTCTTGTCTTGCCATGTGTGTTGTCATAGTGCTCTGAATCACACAAGGGTGGCTTCAGCAAGAGTTTCACAACAGCACTTGGAGGGGACAGGGAGCCAAAGTCAGTACCAGCAAAAAGCAGTGTTGGACTGAGCTTTCATCTTAGCTGTGGAAGCAGCTCTTGAATTGATGCAGTTCATTTTACTTAGTGTTCTGTAGCCAACAAACTGATCCCAATTAACAATAGGTCTTGTGTGTCTCACAAGGAATATGATTTACAAGTTCTGTGAGGAACTTCTGAGCTGTTTCTAGTCCTTTTTACTGATCTTTTACTTGGAATTCGTGGTTAGGACTGCAGTCTTCTTGCTATTTCTTTGCCATGTTTTTAACCTTTCAGTTACAACTCGGGTGTGATTTGCATGATTTAGGTGTGAGAAGGAAGATTCCTGTACTCAGTGTTCTACCTTCCTTCAATTGCTTGCAAAGTACTTGGCTTGTTGTGCCAAGTGGGTTTTGGGACCTCCTTGACAGAATTAGGAGATGATTTCGCCTCTTCAGGGAAGAAATTAGATGGAAATAGAAATATGTAAAGTCTAAATATTTTGCTTTTCAGACTGATGCAGAAAGCTTCCTCCCTCTTCAAACCTTGTAAGGCTGGAAAAAGTGCTTCCTCTTAAACCACAGGCTTCTTTTGACTGTCTTTCAAGTGTGTAGAATAAGATGTGAGATGAGTGCTGTTGTACTCCATGGACTGAAATTTAATACTCCATGTTCTTAACACTGCTGCAAAGCCAACAAGATACTTAATGAACTATTGCTTGTGGAGAAAGCTTTCACCATGCTCTGACCTCCTCACAGCTGTGAGCAGTTCACCTGGGGACCCTGACCATCAGGAAGGGCTCAAACTCATTATCTTTCCATTAGCAGCATTTTATTCACTTGTAGAATAACTGAAGGGTCAGATTCTGTAGTCTGAAGTTTCTGATGTTTTAAGCTTGAGTTTGCCCTCAAACATGAGAGGATCTCGGGAGCACACAGAAGAGGTGAGAGCACACAGCTAGAGCAGGGACAGGGTAGGAATTCTGCATCCTGCAGTTACTTTGAGCTTGGCTAATGTGAGCCACAGACTTAGGCACACTTAGAATCATAGAATAGTTAGGGTTGGAAAGGACCTTAAGATCATCCAGTTCCAACCCTCCTGCCATGGGCAGGGACACC